>JALKBU010000253.1:0-55365 GCA_023091735.1 Trichomonas tenax
GATGCATCTCTGCTAGATCACCAGGTCATCCTTCACTATGAGGCTACAACTACTCATAATGAAGTCTTCTTTGGCTTCCAACATTGAGTTCAATCCATTTCAACCTATTGACACTTTTCCATTTTTTCCCGCAAATATGTCACTTTCCTTTATTTTGACATCCTGACTTTACATATCAAAAATAAGTTACATGTCAGAAAAGCACGTTGTTCTATTTTGTCCCAGTCCCATTACATTTTGATTCCGCAAAGATTGTTGGATGGAAAATTTGACAATTGAATTAATGTTGGATGGAATTGAAGCCGTCTTCTTTGACATGGATGGAACACTTCTCGACTCTATGATGATCCCTCCTCTCATCGATAAGAAGTTCTTTGACAATCACGAAGTGGAGATTCCTCCAAATTTACCAAAACTTCTCTACGGAATGAGTTTTACACAGGCATGCGAATATTTTAAGAATGAGTACGGTTTTAAGGGTACAGTTCAAGAAATTCATGATGAATGGATCGATTTAGCATTCAAAACTTACACTGAAGAGGCCAAATTAAAGAACGGAGCTTTGGAGCTTTTGCAGCAGCTTCATAAAAACAATATTAAAACAGCCATTGTTACAAGTAATTCACGACCAATAGCTGAAGGAGTCGTTAAAGCTAATAAATTAGATGATCTCTTGGATGCTATTTTCACATCCTGTGATGTTGAAAAGGCAAAGCCAGAGCCTGATGTTTATTTGCATGCAGCCAAGAATTTCAATATTGATCCATCGAAATGCTTAGTTTTTGAAGATACATCCAGCGGAATTCTCGCAGGAGCACGTGCTGGAATGCGTGTTTGCGCAATTTATGATAAATATTCTGAAAAGGAAGATGATATGAAGCGCGAATTAGCTCATTACTACATCAAAGATTTTGTTGATATCATCGATGGAACATACGAGAAATTACATTAAACTTTACCCAAAAAATATTTAAATTTGCATTGATGAACACTTTTATAATGGAAATATAATTAATAGATTGATAATAAATTATAAAATGAATTAAATTGAAAAAGGGAATTTTAAAAAATCAGAACGAAAATTTGATTTTATAGGCTATGGGTTGGTTGTATTTAGAAGATAAATGAGATGTTAAAATTTGTCATGTAAATTATTTGATACGTTATTATCTATAAATGTCGAAGCCTAACCCTCTTCAAGACTTACAAGACAAAAGCCAAAAGGCCGATGAAGAACTTGCAGCCAAGGAGAAAGAACTTCAGGATGCAAAGGACGCATCTATTCCTGTTCGTCGTGAGCGCGCTTTCCATATCGTCGAATCTCAGCAGATCAGGAATAATACTTTGATTCTTAAAGAGAAGAAGCAGCAGCTTCTCTTGGAGATTAAAATGATTCAGAGACAGGCTGAAGAAATTGAAGAAAAAACGAAAACAGAAATTCAAGTTCACAAGCAAAAAGTCAAGCATCTTCTTCATACGCATTCCAACGACCTCCGCAAGATCGAGGAGGACCATGACGGTGCCGAGAAATCACAAGCGAATGAGCACAATGAAGCAATGAAACGCGCGAACGCTGAAGCTCTCCGCTTAATGGATGAGTTCATGAACAATCAGTCAAACCACTCTGGCCAAGTCGCGACACACAAGGAGGATGCCAAGAACTTGAACGCGAGATTCAAAGAACAGTACGAAAAGCAGTTCGAAGAGATAGAAAGGAAGCAGAATGAGAACATGGAAGCGCTGTACGAGGACTACAACCTTCAGAGAATCAACGAACTTCACGAAATTCAAGAGAGAAAAGATCATCACATAAACCGTTTAATCAAGAGCCATAAAAAAGCGTTCCAGGAAATGAGAAACTTCTACAACAAGATTACTCAAGACCACCTTTCATATATTGCCCAATACAGCGCTGAATACGAAGCTATTCAAGCACGTCTTCGCGATTACGAACAGAGAAAGAAGAAATACGATAAAGAAATCAACGACCTCAACAAGGAGCTTCATGTTCAGCGTGAAGAAAACGGAAATCTCCACAAGATCTTATCAACTTATGATGCTGATAAAATGGCCCTTCAGAACTCTAAGAACATGATTGAGAGTCTCACAGCAGAGATTGACTCACTCAAGCACGGCCACAGCGTCAAGCTCACGAAATTCAAGAAGATGGAGCAAGAAAAGGAGCAGCTCCTCGAGAAGTTCGAAGCTTCAGTGCACGATGTCAAACAGAAAACAGAGTTCAGAGCACTCCTTCTTGAGAAGCGTGTTGAGACACTCGGCGAAGTCCTCAAGAAGAAGGAAGGATCACTCGAAGAGATGATCGAGACATCAGAGATTCCTCAGGACCAAGTCCAGGCTATCGCAGAGCAGGTTGCAGACCTCCTTCGTGCGAAGAACGCTGTGATAGACAACTTGGAGTACGAGCTTGCAAAAGCAACAAAGGAACACAACGATCTTATCCAAGTTTACCGTGCGAAGATGGCAGCTGCAGGTGTTCCTGAAGATGAGCTTAACTTCGAGCTCCGTCCAAGCAATACAACAACAGCTCCAGCTCCTTCATTATTCCACTAACTTTTTATTTTATTTTAATTTTTTATGTAATTTAATCTTGATCAAAAAATGTCTTCTATAAAAATTATCTTTAATAAGTTGTTACTTAAAATCATGATTTTCTCTTTTTCAGTCTCAAACTCATTCTTTAAAATATTGCCATGTAAAATCATTTTTGACTTTGTAATAAAATTTATTTGTCAGAAACATACTGATGGAGAATTTTGAGACAACTGAAGGCTTCGTTTGGTGTAATCCGAAAGATTCCGACCAAATAAGGAATAAAATAGAGGAAGAAATGAAATGTATCGTTTGGACATCGCAAAAACCTAAAATTTGTCCATCAATCATCAATTTTGGGATTGAAATGTTCTCAGTCAGACTTGTTCACAGTGGAGATATACTCGATGACAGTCTGTTATCATATATTCTCGTTAAAGTATCGAAAAGCTTTGAAAATTGTTATGTTAGACTCCAATCAGTTGACGGAGACTTATTTTTAATCGAAACACTTTCTAAGGTCAATGATGATGCAGATGACGAAGAAGACATAGAATCACTGGCTAGTGGCGATACACTGTATTATGTGCCGGAGAAGTATATAAAGATGAATGAGGCACCAAAACATATTCAAAAGATGTCCGACAAAGTTCAAGAAATATTTAAGCAATTTTTAGATGAAACGATTAAACAAGAAATATATCACCATGCAAAGCTCATGATTCCAACGAAGCTATCTGGAATTATCCATAACAATCCACAGATTATATCAGAAGTTGTTCAGAATGCAGACTTCAGCAGAAAAGTCAATTTCAAAGATTACGAACTTTCCGAGTCACTTGTGAAACTCAGAAAGTTCCACATGGTTATGCTTGACTCAAAGCCAATCAAAGTCCCAAGAGAGTTCACGGATTTTTGCACAAATATGCGTTCTCGCAATATAAGAATTTCATATTTGATTATTTGCGCATATGCAAATCTTGCAGCAAAACTTGATGAATATAATTCTGAATACGAAAAGAAAGAAGAAGAGAAGGAAGATGATGACTCATGGCTTGATTTGCAAGAGAAGCCTGATGGCGATCTCGAAGATATAGGCAATGAAATGGCAGAGAGATTCAAGAACTTTGTTGGAGAATTCTCGCAATTTGATCGTATAGAGAAAGAAGGACCAATTGGATTTGATGCAGAAGAATTCCAGTATAAAATTGAGCACTTCTTAGATAGCTCTGATGAAGAGGAAGAAGACTATTACGAAGAGGATATACTTGAAGGCCTCGTTGAAGATGAAGATGATAAAATAATCAGAGGAATTTCAAAAGATGATGCAAATCAACTTTTATTTGCAGCAGATAACTGGAATGAATCTCAGCAAATGGAAGCCGAGATTTCCAATGGCCCAACAATGCAATACATGCATTTGTTCGATATGAAGAAGTAGAGTAAAATTATTGTTTGTAATAAATAGTCTTTATAAAATTGGATAGATAAACAATAAAACAAAATATAAATTTATAATTGACCCATAAGAAGTTCAGCGATTGCTGTTCTTGGGAGTTCAACATCAGGCATAGACTGGAGGCTAGCAAATATAAGATTATCTCTATCGAAAACAGCGAGCTTTCCACTCCAAATTGTCACTAAGTTCAATGTGTTATATGTGACAAATGAAGCTTGATCACCAATCTCTCCTAATACATAATCAAGGACGCAGAGAAGAAGTTTTCCTTCTTCGTCAACAGCCAGGAAAGAGATCAAACCTGTGCCTTCTTCAATAGCCAAAGGAACAACGCGATTGATTTTGTGCTCATACTCGAATGTTTCAACAACTTGTGACGGAGAAAGAACAGCGACTTTTCCATTATCTAAAGCAGCAAGACAGCCATAGCCATCGCCAAGAGGAGCGATGCACCTGACTGGCGCTGAAAGTTGATACGATGTTGTAGAAAGTGTAGATGTAGAAACTGTGTAGAATTTGCCCATTTTATCACCAAGAAATGCGAAGTATTGAGAAGACCCAATCGTAGTGAGTCCTGACTTTGACGTGAACTGGAACAAGTGTTGGCCCTTTTTGGTCCAAAGGTTACAAGTTCCGTCTTCTGCGATTGTGATCAAGTGACAGGTTGAGTTTGAAGAGTCTGCATTCTCGTGAACATGTGTTACAGCTGCTCCGTGGGCGCGAGCTTCTCCTGGAGCGTGATATGAGAGAAGAAGTGTGAAATTTGAATCAAATTCTGAAACGTGGCCTGTTTTGAAGCCTATAACCCAGCCACCGGATGAAGTAGTGCAGCATGATGTCGGAACCATGTTCAATTTTCGAGAAAATATAGATCCGCCGTAATTAATAATTTTAATGGTTTTATCTGAGTTAATAACAAGAACAGCGTTATCATTACACGCTAATCCGACTACAAAATCGTCTGCTTCACCGAGAATGTATTTAGGAACGATATTAGCAAATGAAGAAGTATTTCCCATTTTTTGTTGATGAAAAATTGGCCAATATTGAAAATTTTGGCTTTTTGTCATGTAAATTGTAAACTAAAATATTCGACATGTAAAAACAATCCAATTTTACGTGGCAGAATATGTTTATTCGATAAAAAGCATATTGGTAACCAAAATCCTAGCTCGCTGTATGGTTACGGAAATGGACTTATTGGAAAGGAAATAAGCAATTAAAATGAGATAATAAAATGCGACCAATCAAAAATCAAAGGAAATGGACTTATTGGAAAGGAAATACTCATTGCTCACTTCTTTCTTGTGTATTTTGAAACGCCAGAGTTGATAAATCAGCTACTCTTCAATTCGATATATCGTTTCTACTGTTTTATCGCTTGTAATCTTTCCTACGCAATCGCTATCTGACTGTATATCTGTGGGTGATGTTCGGTTGTTTTTACCCTTTATGATGAAAGTTTTCAACTCTCATTTTGGAAATTTTATAGGAAAAAATGTCATCCTGTCCGAAAAATTAATCTAATCACAAGCTACATTCAGAAAAACGCATGGATAAATCGTCCAGAGTAATGCATTATACACAAAGATTATGATTTAATCTTGATGTTCAATGAATTTCTTTTAATATAAAAATTCAAATTTAGAAATACGATTACTGTAATATGAAAAGCGTATATTCTGCTACAAATCATTTCAACTCCGGTGTTTGCGGGGTATTTTGGGCAGTTCACCACAAGGGAGAAAAAATCAGATCTGAAAGAAAAATTACAAAATGAATATCCGCTTTAACTATCGCTGTATTGGAAGTCACTGGCTATGACATGTAATTGTTTAATATATGAGCGGAGACGTACATCATTATTCAACTTTCATGATTGATTTTTCCCGACCAACAAGAAGAAATAACCCAAATTTAAATTCTTAGCAGAAAAATCTCCCCGGGTAGCATTCTCCAAGACCCAAAACAATAAAAAGCCGAATTTTATTATAGACAATTTATTTGTATTTATCAATGCATATTTCGATGGATAAAAATTTGTGAACTACAGAAAAAATTTTTTGCATTCAAAGATTTATTTTCACTTTCAAATATATTTTTCTCCCTAAACTATTGTTAAAATTACTTCTACAACACGTAACGACCAATCATTTTTTTTTCGAAAAATAGTTTTTCCAAATCTGCACTATTTTTATATATCACATACTTAAAAGAGTAGAAATATGATAAAATTAAAGGATGGCCGTTCTTTTTAAGCGTGACAACATGATAAAACGTGACACCCTTTTAAAAGGGGACGGCTCCGAAATATATCCATATGCTTTGTATAGATAATGAATGAAAAATGGATAAACCTGTGATACATTTTATCGTACCTTCGACCATCAAGATTGAGGGGAGAAAACGGTTTCCGTGATTTCACTTTTAGTTAATGGCAAAGCGCTATATCTACTTCTTCGAAGAAGTTGGCGAAGTTGAGAAGCTCGTCAACGGTGAAAGGGACAAGGTCCTCGGACTCCTTGGTGGCAAGGGCGGCAACCTTGCCTGGATCGCTAAGCTCGGCGTTCCAGTTCCAAAGGGCTTCACAATCACAACAGAGGCCTGCAACGACTTCTACAAGCAGGACCCACCGGCCTACCCACCGGGCCTTTGGGAGGAGCAGGTTAAGGCCATCGCTCGTCTCGAAGAGATGACAGGCAAGAAGTTCGGCTCCGCTGAGAAGCCACTTCTCGTCTCCTGCCGCTCTGGTGCTAAGATCTCCATGCCAGGTATGATGGACACAGTCCTCAACATCGGTCTCAACGATGTCACAGTCCAGGCCATGATCAAGCTCACAAACAACCCACGTTTCGTTTATGACTCATACCGCCGCCTTCTCCAGGGCTTCGGTGCTATCGTTCTTGGTATCGAGGACGAGAAGTTCGAGCACGCTCTCAAGAAGATGCAGACATCAAAGGGCTACAAGGGCGATAACGACTGCAAGGCTGAGGATTGGGATGAGCTCGCTAAGGAATACAAGAAGATCATCCTTGAGGAAACAGGCAACGAGTTCCCACAGGACCCAATCGAGCAGGTTAAGATGGCTACACTCGCTGTCTTCTCATCATGGAACTGCGAGCGTGCTATTGACTACCGTAACAACTTCAAGATCCCACACAACCTCGGCACAGCTGTCAACATCATGTCCATGGTCTTCGGTAACATGGGTGACACATCCGCTACAGGTGTCGCCTTCACACGTAACCCATCCACAGGCGAAAAGAAGCTTTGGGGTGAGTACCTCATCAACGCCCAGGGTGAAGATGTCGTCGCTGGTGTCCGTACAGCTGACCCAATCGCATCCCTTGAGCAGAAGATCCCATCTGCCTACCAGCAGTTCGTTGACATCACACAGAAGCTTGAGGCTCACTTCAAGGATCTTCAGGATGTCGAGTTCACAATCGAAGAGGGCAAGCTATGGATGCTCCAGACACGTAATGGTAAGCGCACTGCCGCTGCTGCTGTAAAGGCTGCTTGCGACATGGTTGAGGAAGGCCTCATCACAAAGGAGATGGCCGTCAACAGAATCAGCCCAGCTGAAGTTGACCAGCTCCTCCTCCCACACTTCAACGCTAACGACCTCAAGAAGGCTGCTTCCACACTCTTCACAAAGGGTGTCAACGCTTCCCCAGGTGCCGGCGTCGGCAAGATTTACTTCTCTGCTGATATGTGCAAGAAGAAGGCCAAGGAAGGTGAGGACGTCATCATGGTCCGCCAGTTCACAAAGCCAGACGATATCGGTGGCATGCTCGTCGGCAAGGGTGTCATCACAGCTGAAGGTGGTGCTGCCTCCCACGCTGCTGTCGTCGCTCGTCAGCTCGGCTTCCCAGCTGTCGTCGGCTGCGGCTCAATGACAATTGACTTCGAGAACCTCACAGTTACATCCAACGGTGTTACACTCCACGAAGGTGATGTCATCTCCGTCGATGGTACAACAGGCCAGGTCTTCCGCGGTGCTATCCCACTCTCTAAGCCAAACCTCAACGACCAGAAGGACCTCCAGCAGATCCTCAAGTGGGCTGATGAAATCCGATCTCGCGAGGGTGGCCGCAAGTCCATCAACAACGGCCCAACACGCGGTCTCATGGTCTGGGCTAACGCCGACTCTCCAGTCGATGCTGCCCGTGCTATCGAGTTCGGTGCTGAAGGTATCGGTCTCTGCCGTACAGAGCACATGTTCCTTGGCGATCGTGCTGCCATCGTCCGCAAGATGATCCTTGCTGACAACGATGCTGACCGCAACGCTGCTCTCGATGAGCTCGAGGCAGTCCAGACACAGGACTTCGTCAACATGTTCAAGTCCATGTCCGGCCTTCCAACAATCATCCGTCTCATCGACCCACCGCTACACGAATTCCTTCCAGAGTACGACCAGCTTCTTGAGGAAGTTACAGTTCTCCGCACACGCAAGGAACTCGGCGCTCCATACGATCCAAAGATGCTCGCTGAGAAGGAAATGCTCCTCTCCAAGGCCAAGGCCATGCACGAGTCCAACCCAATGATTGGTACACGTGGCGTCCGTCTCTGCCTTGTCATCCCAGGCCTCGTCAAGATGCAGATCTCCGCCATCCTTGAGGGTGTTGCCCTTGCCCAGAAGCAGGGTGCTAACCCACTCCCAGAGATCATGGTTCCACTCACAATGGATGTCTCTGAACTACAGCGCATCAAGCCAACATACGACGAGATCCTCGAGAAGGTTGAGAAGAAGCACGGCATCAAGATCCACTGCAAGTTCGGCACAATGATCGAAGTCCCACGTGCTGCTCTTACATCCGGCCAGATCGCCACACTCGCTGAGTTCTACTCCTTCGGTACAAACGACCTTCACCAGATGACACTCGGTCTTTCCCGCGATGACTCTGAGGGCTCCTTCCTTCAGAACTACTACGAATGGGGTCTCTTCAAGGACTCTCCATTCCAGACAATCGACCAGAACGGTGTCGGCAGACTCATGAAGATCGCCGTCGAGGATGGCCGTGTCACACGCCCAGACCTCTCCGTCGGTATCTGCGGTGAGCACGGTGGTGATCCACGCTCCATCGACTTCTGCCACCGCCTCGGCATGAACTACGTCTCCTGCAGCCCATTCCGTATCCCAATTGCTCGCTTGGCCGCCGCTCAGGCAGTCATCCGCAACCCAGTCTAAACTGGAATACTTGGTGCGATTTCATTATAAAATAGTAAACAGCAGATTTAGAATTTGCTTCAACCATTACATTCATATTTTTTTGATTTTCAAAAATATCGAATTAGAAGAAATATAAAGATTATATTAAAAACATTCACACATTGAATTCATTGATGGAAATAAACACATTTACTTATGTTGTCATTGTACAAAAAAGATTTAGAATATATAAAACAAATAATAATAAAGCATTGCCATTGTTAGATAAGAAAACTTTTAAGGTGATATAAGACATATGATTGGTTTAAATTTCAATAAGATAATTCAAAAAATAAACTAAAAATTAGCAACAACCTCCTTTCTTGTCGTTTGATTCAACTTTATCTGGTGGATTGACCTTTGAACGGCTGACAACCTTCATTCCATCATCACCATTATACATTTTCATCAGCTCATCAACAAGTGTTGAGAAGAGCTGCTTAATTCCCGCACCGTTACGTGCGGATGTCTCCATGTATATACAATTGTTCTTGTGCGCCCACTCCTGAGCTTCTTCATTCTCTACGGCTCTCTCCGGCAAATCTATCTTGTTTCCAACAAGCAAAATAATCGTGTTTTCACCGGCAACGCTGCGGAATTCAGAGACCCAGTTGCTGACGTCCTCGAAACTCTTCCTGTTAGTGATATCAAAGACAACTAACGCAGCAGCCGAAGATCTGTAATAAATAGGACCGAGACTTCTATACTGCTCCTGTCCAGCAGTGTCCCAGATCTGGATTTCCAGATCGTGACCGTCCCTGTGGTCAGTAAAAGACTCATATAATGTACCGATCGTGTTTGGTTCAGCGGGATCGAATTTATCTTGAAGGAATTGGTTTACAATGCACGTTTTGCCGACGCTCGAGTCACCGATTGTCACGGATCTGAACGTGATCTTTTCTTCTTCTATCAGCATTTTTATTAATCGTCTTCCCCTCAATTTTGGCTATATCCTTTTTTGCGTTTTCTGTCTTTCCATTGTATATTTCCCCTATAATTTTGCGTTTTTTCAGCCAAAATTTATCAAAGCCGTCGGTTGTGGTGAGTTCAATGCGATAATGACACACGGGATTCTTTCTACACATTCTAGACCATCGCTATCAGCTTTGTGCCGAAGAAATACTTCGAAATAATATCAATATTTAATTTTCGATCAAATATTTTAAATGAAACTATTTTAGATCAATCTAACACTAGTCTAACGAAAGGATAACATTTTATAATGTTAATGTCCGATAACAATATCAATATATAGATTATTTAAATGTTTTTACCAAATTATAGCTATTTGAGATATTATCTTTCATGTCCTTGTAAAGAAATTCATGAAATTGACAATACCATATGTTGACAATTGAAAATACCAATTATTGAAAGAAATATCAAATATTTTTACATTTCAATCATAAACGAAACAAAACATCTATAAATAATATTAACAAGATCTATCACAGCATTATTGAATGTGACGTTGAATGAATTAGTAATTGTTCAAAAAAATATTTTTCCATTTTTCATTCTTCGTCAACATATTCAACTGTTTGGATCTTAAATGGCCTTGCAACTTTATCGCCATAAACAACAGATTCACATCCTCCTCCAAAACCTTCCATTTTCAGTTTGTTACCAACAAATGAAGCCAATTCGTCTCTGAAGTCCCAAATCATCAGCAAAACGAATGAATCTTTGGCCAAACCTTTAATCCAATCTGATAATTGAGATAATTGAATTGGTCCTGTGAGAGTGATCCTTTTGAATTCATCATTACCTTCGATTTGGTTCCTTGTGAGAAGAGATTTGTCTATTGCGTTGACAATTTGCAATTTCCAATCATCAGGATAAGATTCTTCACTGACAAACTGTTTAACATCCATTTCAAGTGGCTTCGTCGATGTCCAATGATCCACTTCAACTGGACACGGAGTTGACTTTTTAATGAATTGGTCCAATGTTGAAGTGTCTTCTGCATATAAAAGTCCTTCCACCGCTTCGCTCTTCTGAATGAGCTTCAGTTTCTCTCTTTCATCAGGTTTGATTGTCACATAATGAATTTTTTCGTATTCTTTTCCTAACAAACCGAATCTTTCATATGTTAACTGATTGAGAGTAAACGTAACTGTAGAGTTTCTCACGTACATTGTGTTTCCAGCGCCAATAGGAGATAGAGAATGGAAAATTGTTGTTGGCTCGAACAAAGTATTGATTGCATCGTCATCATGGAACATTTTAGTTCGCATTAAAACATGTGAAAAATCTTTAAGTTGTGGTGGAATATCTGGAGATTTGTTATTCGTAACTATTTCAACGCAATGAACAATGTTATGATATGTAAAGACTTTCTCCAATACCTCTTCGCTGTTTTTGTAAACTAAAAGTTGCTGGTTCCCCCTGAAATCGAAATTAGGAAACATTTTTTATGATTTTGATTCTGACGCATAAATATAAATACGACATGTAAATTTCACAAATCTTATAAATATGACATGTAAATATATGTATTCTGACACGTAAATTTACTAAATTATATTAATGTGACATGTAAGTATGGTAAAATTTCACGAAATATGAAATGTAAAGTCTGTCAAAATTTTTTATGACTTATCAAGAATTTCAAATTCCCTCAGATGAGGGCATTTCATCAGTTCATTTTGATCCAAATTACGAAAAAACGTTTTGCTCTACGACATGGGCTGGAAAACTGAGGGTATTTTCGGTCGAAAACATGAAAATAATCGACGAATATTCGTTTCCTACGCCATTATTGTGCTCTGCGTGGATTACGGGCTCAGATATAGTCTGTGGTGGAGCGGATGGCAACATTTACTTGCGAAGTGGACAAGTTATTGAATGTCACGATCAAATGGTAATGGCAGTGGGCTTTATTAGCGCTCATGACGCGTTTTTCTCGGCTTCTTTAGACGGGGTAATATGTTTTTGGAAAAAAGGAGAAGAAAAACCGCATTATACTGTAAATACAGAGCAAAAAATCGTTGCTGCATTTTCAAACAGCACCCATTTAGTTGCATGCACAGGGAAAAATATGGTCTTTATAGTTGATTATCAAAATCGCCAAGTTGAGAAAAGAATTTCGTCATTACAGATGCAGATTCGTGCAATCGCGCCATCTCGACCAATAGAAGATGGATGGGCAGTATCATCGATTGATGGAAGAATAGCTATCGAATATTTCGGTGACTTAAGGTCGCAAGCACAAAGATTTGCTTTCCACTCACACAGGAAAGAAGAAGGAGAAAAAACAATCGTTTATCCTATTAACGCTTTAGCCTTCCACCCATTGGAAGGAACACTAGCTTCTGCATGCAGTGGTGGAATGGTGAACTTCTGGGATCTAAAGAATAAGAGGCGCTTGCAAAGTATTCCGTTTAATTTCGAAACATCTGTTTCGGCAATGGAGTATTCGCCAAATGGAAAACTTCTTGCTATAGCTGCCTCTTATATGTGGGATAAAGGAGATATAGACCATCCTTCAGATAGATTGATTTTGTATGATGTATTAGACGAGAATTCGAAACCCGAAAATCAAGAAGAGTAATTGTTTTTGTTTATTAATTAAAATATAATAGAGACATTTTTACATATGGCACAATGTTATCGATTTGTTATTAAATCAAATTTGAATAAAAAAAGAACAAATCATTGCTTATGTTCTCTAAATATTATACACTGACCACGGAAAGACTAAGTTTCAAAATGAATCACACTTATTATTGATTTTTAAAAACAATTTTATTGAAGAACAAAACAAGTTAAATCAAGCCTTTGAAATTGTAGCTAATTTCATATTAAGGCTTCTGATAGGTAATTTGACGGTATTAGCATCATTCATTAATAAAATTAGCGAATCTGATTGAATTTCTTGGATAGTACATTTAAAATCTCCGAATTCATTGAGATTGATAATGAGATTGTTACCAATATCAAATGTTTCCTCACCTTTCACGAGTTTTCCTTCTTGATATTCGTAATATTTCGCTGTATTTATCTCGTTCATATCTTTATCGATTTCTTCGGCCGCAAGAATGCGGTTATCTGATGTGTCAACTGTTAATTGTACTTCTTCGACAATATCTGGTTTTCCTAGTAAATTCTCTTTAAATGGGGTATCAAAGGACAGAAAGTACTTATGAAACTTCGGGAAATCGTGTTCTAATGTATGAAAGCGATATTTTATTGTTTCGAATATTTGATTAAATATTTCTTCTGTTGATTTATTATAATCCGACTCTATAACTTCTAACTGTGACTTGTATGTTTTTTCCTCCATCTCATTTTGAAGAACATATTGAGTTTCCCAAAAATCGATTCTTTTTTCTGTTTCATCAGTCAAAAACTGGATTCCTTCAAGGAATTCATCGTTTTTGCCGTCCAAAAGACTAAAAAAATCAGACCTTATCTTGGAAAGCTGAGATTTCAGCTTTTCAATTTGTTCCATTATGTCACCTTTTTATATAGCATTCATTCTTCAAGATCATTTTGGCCTTCAATCGTTTCTGTTCATAGCTGTATAGGTGTTGATTAGAAAAAATAAACAAAATATAGTTATTTATTAAATTTGCTCTTCTTTCCGGAATTTGGTGTTTCAGAGCCATTTTCAACATAAATGGATGTCTCAACACCAAAGTCAGATCTCGAAAACACAATAGCATAAATAGTTTTTTCATCAATTCGATATCTGAAACGATCAGTAATGCTAAGTGGGAACACAGCACTTCTATCCCATCTTGTGCCAAGAATTCTCGCAATTTGAATCTTGTTTGGCGACAAAAATAAAATATCGCCACCATTTTTCAAACGAATGAGAATGAAATTATCTGATTGATGGGATAAACAGACCTGGTCTATGTTGTGTATAGAAGCCTTTTTCTTCAAATTCGCCGATTGCTCTTTAAATAAGTAAATTTGAGACTTTGTTATTATCAAAACGAAAGGAACGAGTTTGAATTCCGTGTGCACGAGTAAAACTCTTTCTGTGTATTCTACGTTATCCTGGTCATGATTATCCGTTAATGTTTGAAGATATTTTTTATCTGTACTTAAAACAAAACGAATTGTGGATGTACCTTTGGAATTGCTGCTGTTCCTTCTCCGCTTTCTCCTCAGCTTCAATTCGATGTTTTGCGCTTCGGATTTTCCAATTTCCATTTTTTATTTCATGAAGTCACTTTTGTTAAAAAATCTTTATTGTTTATCTTTGTTTATTCTAAAAACTGAGCATTTTAAATAAATGTCGTTTTATTCACGCGGATCTTCGCCTCTAAAATCGATCGAAGAGGTGAAATCTGACTACCAATCGAAAGTGTCCGAGATAGACTTTCTGAGGGCATCATTAGAGAACTGTTATAAAGATGCTATGAAAAAATTAGATAAAATTCAATCAAGTTCGCCAGCCAGAAGTCCCATGAAATCATCGCCTATTAAGAGTCCATCAAAAAATCAGAATCTGTTTCCAAAAATATATCCAATTCAGCTTTCAACAAATAATGAATCCCCTTCTGAGCGCTTTGCGAAGAAATGGGCTTTTAAAATCGAAGAGCTATCACAAACTAAACATATAACGATAGAATCTATACCCAGTAAGACCACAGAATCTCCAATTCCGTCACCAACAAGCACAAACTCGAGAAATGTTCTTGAAACTCCAAAGAAATCATCAGCAAACAGTTCTAGAGAAAACGCACAAACATCATCATTTGATATTCGTCCGAAACTAAGTTCTGAATCATATGATGATAATCTTGATCAGCAACCAGTGCTTGCACAGTCGGGAGTTGGCGTAAGTCAGTCTACCGAATCCAATTCACACAGAAGAAGTTATCCAACAACATTTAGTGGTGATGATATTCCTGTTCCTTCATTGGAGTACGAAAGCGCTCCTCAAAATCCAACACAAAACGAGCAATACGATTATGAGTACTTTAGTGATAATCAGCAGCCAAATAACGGACAAACACAGAATTCATTTCCAATTCATTTCTCAAATGCTTCTGAACACTTTTCACTTCCGGATACAAACACAGAGACACTGGAGGAAGAGGATGAAAAAGAAATTGATCAGAAACCGAACAATGAAGAAGAAGATCTTGAAAAAAGTGTTGAGCAGCCAAAAGCAGCAGAAAATCATGAGAATAACGATGATTCAATCATTCCACAACAGAAAAATATGGGTTCTGATTTTAGTTTTGATGATAATGATATTTTAGATGAATCAAAAGATCCTGAAGATAATACACAGCAAGAAAACGAACAACCAACGAAAGAAGTTGATAATTCCAAGAACATTTCTTCCGAAAAACAAAAATTTAATTTCCAAGATGATAGCAATGTAGAAGAGGACGATTATGATGCGAGTGTCAGCCTACTGGATGAGAATCATCCACAAGAACAGAAAATCAAAATGGAAACTCCAAGCGAAGACAATGAAGATTTAGATATATTTAGTTTCTATGAAGAAGAGGAAGAAGAGAAAAAGGAAGAAATTCGCACAGAGAATTCACCCAATATTTCATCCCTTTCTGTTCCATCTTCAATTAATTAAATATTATTTGTGTTTTTGTGTTTTATACCCTGTTTCACAATACTTTAGCCACTCCCTCTGCCTTTTTGGGTGTTTACATGTCATTTTGTCAGATTCATTTTTTAATGGATGGTTCAACGATGTTTACCCCAAACCCATATGTAAACTGCTAGCTGAGGCTTTTCCGCATGAATTAACACATACCATGCAATACATGAGTACCAATAAACTTCAAAAAATCAGCTCATAAATTACTTAATTTCTTCATATCTCATAAATTCATACGATGATCATTAATTTTGACTTCAAGATCTCCAAATAAATTGTATACACTATCTAATTCTGTAATAAAAATATTATCATATCGTTAACAATTTTAGGTCCAAAATTATTCAATCACGAAAAATAATAATTTCTCATATTTTAGTGCAGAATCGCAAAATACAGGCGAATTCTAGCACCTCCATACACATAACATCAATCAAATCCAAAAAACGTTGAAATTTTACTGATGATTTTAACAAAATAATGATGATTACGCTCATTCATGTAAATTTAATTTTCTCATTGTTATTAGTATCATACAAGGAATCATCTGCTTAATTATAACTACTAAAGCAATATATAAATAAATTATCAGATCAGATCTTAGTAAAAACTTTAATGTAATTCATTGGTAGTATTTGAAATTAAATATTTTCATAATATGGAACATTTTCTCTATGTAATACTACTAATAATATAAATAGTATCCACTAACTATGGAGAAATGATATTCAATTAATAGCATGATAAATGAACTAATAATAAATTTCAATATATACTTTTCCTGCCGAATGAGCAGGATATGGTATTTTTTGACATCACTATACCATGTATATCTTATATATAATGCATTTCATGGAATTTAAAATATATCTTTTTTTCGACAAAAAGAAAAAGAAAAAAATAAAAAGGCTTTAAGGAGTCGAACCAATGGCATATATAACTTTTAGCATTAACTAAATCACTGCACCACAATTCAACATTCACCATTTTTATTCAATGGTGACACTAAAATCTTGTTTACAGAAAGGTGACTCAAAAAAGGAAAAAAACGCACCAGCGCTGTTTTGAACAACCAAACTTTAATCAAAATTCATGACACCCCCTGTGGCTAAAGTATTGTGAAACTGGGAAATTGTAAATATTTTCGAACAATTGAAAATCAAGTGTTTAGTCAACTGATATATCAAAGAAAAGAAATATAGTTTTATTAAATTTAATTACGCGATACTGATTTTGGATGATCCTGATTTGGCTTGCGATCTTTGTGCTTCTGATTTGAGCGACTTCTCGAAGAATTAGGTCTATTATCGTGTCTTCTATCACCCTGATGTCTCTTCGGCTGCTGATCTTTCTCATTTGGTGTGCCCATTGGCATAATCTTCAATTCATTGGCTTTATCTTCGCCAATAACATCTAAGATTTTCTTTCTAATTTCTTCTTTATCTTTTTCGTCGTCGAGCTTCTTTGTCCAAACGCCGAGACGGATTGTTGGCCCTCTGTTGTTAAATTCGATACCGTTAACTTTATCTTTGGGGAAACTGCAAAAAACTGATAAGACCAAATCGAGCCATTTGTCTTGTGCTTCAACATTCTCACATTTCGGATCCTTTTCCTTTGGATTTGGATATTCGATCCTGTATTCGAATCCGCCTTCATTGGCTGGATCTTCCCAGAGCGGCTTTATACCCTTCTGGAAGACATAGTATCTGCATGCCTTAGGAAGATTTGATGGCTTTTCGATGGAGTTGTAAATGGCGAAGAAATCCTCGTAATAGTTGAAATCGTGTAATGTATGAAGGTATTTTTCCCATGCGATCTGAGATCTTCCGGGCCTACTTGGAATGCAGTATGAAAATGTCCACGGGTTCTTTCCTGAGATGGAATGGAGATCCAATCCAGGAGCTTTAATTAAAGGAGCAACTTTGTTGGTCATTGTGACAAAACCGCTATTAGTCGAGCAAAAATGTGACACCCAAAAATTTATAGCGTCAATTTTGATTTCTGATCATTTTAACTGCAGGAAAACTCTGCGGTCGATAGGATATTGGCTGTGCGAGATTTTGGATATTAGTCATTCTTAAGTTATTGAAACATAATGTTGCACTTCCAGATGCTATAATATTTTAATGGTAGACTAGGCATGATATATAGATGCTATATTAGAGAGATCGAAGAAAAATTTCTAATAAATTTTCTGAGAATTTTGCAAAAAAGAGGTACATACGATTATTATCAATTCAAAAATTTTGAAGTTTCAAGTTTTGTGTTTGTGCTTGATGGCGATGGAAATGGAGATTCTGTGCTTTAACAGTTGTTTTTAATGGCAGCTATATAACAATTGTTATGTCAAATATTTGTGTTTATAGATGAGACCCAATACATAACATGTAAAATCATTTTGACAAATTCTAAATGGTGAAATGATTTATTTGCTCAAAACACTAATATAAGTCCTCCACATCATTCTGGATATTATTTCACGGTGTAAGAAAGTCCAATGAAGATATTTTACCATGTTAATTCTTGTATTTCATTTAAAGATAGTATGGTACCCTTTATTTAAATATATCTATATATTTACTATCTTTATATGATAATCATCATATTCAATTGGCTCCTTGAAACAACAAAATCAATCGGAGAGATTGATGCAGGAAAGTGCTTTTACTATGGAAATTTTGAAGCTTTTTGTTTCTCATTGAAAATTGAAATGCCATCAATTTACTATCCAAGTTTGCTCACCTATAATTCAGGTAAATCAAGCTTCTTTGAACATCAAAATTATATAAAATGTAAAAATATCATATGAGAATCATTCTGGAATGAAATCAATAAACCTCATTTTGTGATCATTCTTATATGAATTTCCATTAGCATTTGCCGTTAAAATAGGCTCTCTCGAAGTGGTTCAATATCTCGCTGAGCGAAGAGCTGATGTCAAAATGAAAACAATCAATTTATCACATTGGATTATCATTATATTATGAAATCAATCATTTTCATTTGAACATCACTATGATAGTATCAATCGTTCACATTTAGTCATCATTATGATATGAAATAAATCAGTCATATTTATTTGTTGTTAGGATATTGGATTTGTCAATAACACTTTTCCTTCATTTTGATTTTATATTAAATAGTTCACATTTGTCAATTGTTATATTGTAGCATCAATAAATAATATATTTGGCAATTATGAAATTAATCCCCATTATTAATAACTGTTGAAAACAAGTCTCTTGAATGATTCAATATCTCGTTGATCATGGAGCTGATGTCAAATATATCAATCTGCAACATTCAACCGACATTATGATTTATAACAAATAAGTTTCATTTTGTCATCATTATGATATTGGATCAATCAATCTCACTTGATAATCATTATGATGTGAAATAAATCGGTCTCATTCGGCCATCATAATGATAAACTATAAGCCATATGCATATGATCATCATTATTATATGTAATTAATCATTTACACATGATCATCATTATTTTAGAGTTTAAAACATATACATTCGAACATCATTATAATATGAAATAAATCAATCACATTCGTTAATCTTTATTTTCAAATATTGCTTTTGTGTTTTATAAAAAAATTAATGAACATTTGAAAAACCTCCCTCAGAATAAATGAACATGAATAGATAGTAATAATGGTATTCTGAAGAATCGTGTATTTAGTGCAATTGTGTACCGTAGAAAAAAATAATTAATTGAAACAGTAGGCGCACTTAATCGTTATCAATTCTATGAGCTTTATCAAAATTCGAAATCTGATCAATATTATTGCATTATTTAAGCTGCCTTGCCAAGTAATATAAACCATCATAAGTTGTTGATATATATTTTCTCAGAAGGCCTTTGATATAATATTTTGGGAGTTGAATTATCAATCATTTTTGAGCTTAACTAATGAATATTAAAATTCAAAAAGGATATTATTCTTGAAACAATGTTGAGCAATATCACATAGAAAATATCGGTTGAATGCCAAGATATTATATTGATAATTTTATATATCTATTAATTAAATGTCCTTTATATCAACAATTGTATTTGAGATCTGTGCATGAAATTTCGATAGTTTTACTCTATCAATTTTAAGCATTTTGAGAATATCTGTAACCGCAGTGGATGCATTCGTAGAAAATTGTCTGGCCTTCATCAGCAGATCTAATCTGAGCAGTAGTAAAGTACAATCCTTCTTCACCGCATTCTGGACATTTTTCTTTGATAATCGAACGAGCAAGACCTTGTTTCTTTGTGATTTCATCTGCGGCCTTGACAATCTTAACCGTTTTCTCAGAGACTTGAAGCAATCTGCTGTCGAAAGCTTGTTTGCATAATGGACACTTCATATGACCGATATTAGTAATCGGGACCAATGTGCCACAGAATTTGCAGAAGAGGTCAAGGTTTGCGTCCTTCTTTTCCTCCTCTTTCTCTTCTTCGTGATGATGCCTATGAGACATTCACTTTACAAGTCAAAAACAATTTAAATGACAAAACATATTTACATGACAATTTTATTTTAAATGCACTTTTTTAGATGTCAAATATTTATACATAAAATTCATTTTTACATGACAGAATACTCGTTTACATAACAAAATTTCGATTTACATGCCAATATAACAAAAGTAACATTCTCCATGGCAAAAGTGGAAGAAGTTATACTAAAGCCGGGTTATGATCTCAGATTCCGATTAAATTTCGGCGACATTGTCAGAATGAAAGTCATTGAAGGCAACGTTTGGCTTTTTGGATGGAATTTACCTATAAATACAGATTTAGTTTTTCGTGACGAGTCATTTACACTTTCAACAGACATCCCATCAAAAATACAGCTATTCAATTCATCCGCACCATATTATTCTGCTTTAAGTCAACCGCATACAATTATTCTTGAGAGACAAATTCGTAAGGAAGTTATCCTTATTGCTGGTGTCAAATCATCAGGAAAGACAACTCTTGCGAGATGGCTGATAAATACAAGATTTGGTCAAGGAGTTAAATGTTTTTATGTCAACGCTGATACATATCAATCTCCATTTGCTTGCAATGGATGTATTGGCGTCGCAGACATTGATAGGCCAATTACAAATGAAGGATTTCAATTAATTGATCCTTTATTTTTTTATTTTGGCCACAGTGATGTAAAGCAGTCGAGACAAGAATTGTATACAGGACAGCTAGTCCAAGTACGTGATGCAATCAATGCTAGATTGGAAGCAATCGGAAAACCAGAAGATGTTTGCATTGTAATCGATTATCCTGCAATTAGAGATAATAACATGAACGACGCTCTCAAAGAGGTAATGTCCATCTTCGATATTACACACTTTGTCACACTTGGTGATGATAATCTTCAAGAATTGGTTCCAAAGACATCAGAAATAAGGGTTATCAAGTCATCTGTCTTAGCTGGTTCAGTTTATATCAATGAACTCATCAAATCGAAAATTATTAATAAAACAATTACACAATATTTCTATGGAACTCCCGAACATCCATTTAAACCAGTAACTAAGACAATTCCACGCAGTGAGTTCAAAGCATACAGTCTTGGTACATTGAATTATATTTCCTCAATCATGCTTCCTTCAGGCGCTGATTCTCCTGATCCGAAGATTTTGAACACAATTGGCATAACACCAATGCTTAACAAACGCATGCTTGCTGTCATTCCACAGGTACCTCAACAGGATGCTTGGAAGATGAATGTCATTGGTTTCAATTGCCTTGTTGCTGTTGATGAAGCGAACGAAGCTATAACAATCCTCACTCCTTCCGAAGTTCCACCACCACCATCTTATCTTGTTGCAGGAACTATCGAATACTCTGATGTTCAATAATACATTTATTTATATTTTTTTTATTGTATAGATCTAAAAGAAAGTTGTTTTAAAACATAATATCAAAAAACTCGATGTATTAAACTCTTTCCATAATAGACATCATCATAGTTTTGGAAGAAATCATTTCCATTTCATGAAAATAGATTTAAAATAACATTCTGACATGTAAAATATTTTATTTGATAATAAATAAACGTGACAAATTATATAATGACTCTTGGAAAAGTTCATCATGCGAAGGGTATAAATGAGCTATTCCCAAATAAAACAAATCTCAAACCGAACCTCTTCTATTATGACAACATTTATTATGCAGTAATAGAAAACAAATTGTATTATCTCGATTCTTATCTACTTCTATGGTCAGAATTGCAATTTAACATGACTTTTTATGAAGGGCAGTCCATAACTGTCACTCCTAAAGGTGTTGTATTTTTCGGTGGCAAATCAAATGGAAAATACACAAATCAAATGTATTTATTTACAAACCCAACAGTTATACCAATCATCAACGAAATGACACCACGTGCATACCACTCATGCTGCTGGCTCGAGCACATGGAAAGTATTTGCATTTGCTGCGGCCAATCTGATGAACCTGTAAACGAAATTTACATATTTAACATGAACACATGGGAAGTTAGTTCCGTTGTTCCACTCAATCCTCTGTTTTCTATGAATACAAAGGTTTCTTATATTAAAGATGACCTTGTGGGCATCGTAGGTAACTTTAACTCAGAAGAATTCCAAGACACGACGCTGGTTGTACTAAATCTGAAGGATGGAAAGATGCGGACAATCGAAGCTTCGAGTGTTGAAAGCAATTTCAACGCAATTCGGTCTTTTGTCCGCGATAATCGATTCTTTGCCGTTATGCTCAACAATATCTGGGTGTATGATTTCGATCATAGCCAATGGATCCTCTTTGATATCAAATATTTATACAAAGATGGAACATATTTCTTCGAAACGGACAATGAAACATTTGCTATTTTCAATGAAGGTCTCAGCAAATACGTTACTGTTACTTTTAATACAATGGTTAAGTTTGTCGAAGATTTGATTGATCAAAACATTTCTAATAAGTTATTCGAAATCAATTCGGTTAAAATTTCAAACAGAGTCGATGTTCTCTTCAAGACTGTCTATACAAATGCAAATCGCGTTGTATCATGCATGAAATCGAAAGGATTAAGAGTTCCTTATGCTGACAGAATTTTAAGACTCCTTGAAGAGCACAGACTTCTCCAGGTGGCTGCTTTCCGTCTCGATGATGCGCGTACTAGACTCGGAATGCTTCCACCGCAGGAGAAGACTGAAAAAGTTTCTCTCACAGATGTCGACAAAAGAATGAGAGAAATTGATCACAAGCTAAAGAAATATCGTTCAGATAAAAGCTCCGCAAAGAAATCAAATGAAATTGAGATCATTGGAGCAAGACAAAATATCAACAAGATCGACCGACAGATCCCTGGTCCAATACTTCCAGGCCAGAATCCTCTCGATGTGTCTGAAGCTCTTGCTGATGCCATTAAGAAGCAAAAGAGTGAGTATGAAAAACTCAGACAGAAATCAGCAAAGGATAAGAAGCACCACATCGCTTCTGATAGCTTCTTCTATGGTATATACGAACTCGATGCTCTTGAACAGAAAGTTTGCATTGCAGATAAGAAATTAAATGCGGCTCAAAAAGTATTCACAGAAGAAGCTGCAGAATCAGCAAGAAAATGGTCAGCAACAATCGATGGCGCCAACGAAATAAATGGCTACAAGCAGTTTGCTTCTGCCTCTGCTATAGAAAGATGGATCACTACAGAGTCAGAGCACTGCGATTTGCTGTTGGACAACTTAAGACGCGCTGCAAGTTTCTTGAAGTCGTTCCCTGATTCACCAAAGGCTTTAAGTGACGTTAAGGAGGCCTCAGAAAAGGTCAGGGGATGGATATCTCGTTTGAGTAGCTCTGCTCCAAGTGACACAAATCTTATCGAAGAAATATATATGAATATTTCTTGGGCATCTGCTGTTTTCTAATTCACCAATATTAATATGTTTTAAAAAACTATGTTATTCGTTTCAAAATATAGTCGGTTGACATGATTTGTCAAATTTGGGAACGAAAAATCAAAATCAGGACTAATTCACATTTGAATATAATATAATTCCAAATTTATATACATTTTATAATACACCAGTATTCATTTATCAATTGGTGAACGAAAATATCGGGTTTTTCAATTTTGATTATCTACAAGCTTTTAACGCAGTAAATATTCAAAGAAAACGACGAAAGAGTTATGTTTAAAGATAAAATATTGTAAATGAAAATATAAATTTTTGATTTAGAATTTTGTTAATTTGTGGATTCATGTCATTGAGGTGTGAATCAAAAATGCATTTTTATGAATGTGTGCAAAAGTATAAAGGTTCATTCCATTGATTACAAAATTTGAATAAAGAAATTATTGGAAAATAAGCTTAATTTTCGTACAAAAAGTGAATGCAATATCATACCGATAATAAAAATAAACAGACCTCAATGATATAATTCTACGGGCGCGAAAATTTTCATTTTAACGTTGATAAGTTAGAAAAAAATGACTTCTATCGACGGCGGCCATTACGAGCTCATCAAAAAGATCGGCGGTGGAAGCTTCGGACAGATATACATCGGTGAGGATACTCAAACTCACAAAAAAGTCGCTGTAAAACTCGAATCTAAAAAAACTAGCGTTCCACAATTATGCTACGAATCTAAATTATATGTACTTTTCTCGGGCTGTCCCTCAGTTCCGCGTTTGTACTGGTACGGATCTGATCACACGCACAATAAAATGGTTATCGATCTTTTAGGAAAATCCCTTGAAGATCTTTTCATTCAGTGCGGCCAAAAGTTATCACTGAAGACAGTTTTGATGCTTGCTGACCAAATGATTTCATGTGTTGAATATATTCACAGCAAAAATTTCATTCACAACGATATTAAGCCAGATAACTTCGTTATGGGACGCGATAAAAAGCCAAATCAAGTTTTTATCATCGACTTCGGTTTATCTAAAAAATATAGAGATCCATTCACGCATGAGCATATTTCTTACGCAGACGGAAGATCTCTCACTGGAACACCCAGATATGCATCAATTGCAGCTCTTCAGGGCATCAGACAGACACGAAGAGATGATATGGAATCGCTTGGTTATGTTTGGATGTATTTACTCAGAGGTTCGCTTCCATGGATGGGAATCAACCTCAGAACAAGAGGGCAGAAGTTCGACAAGATTTTGGCGGTCAAAGAATCGACGTCAATTGAGTCTTTATGCCAAGGATTTCCGCAGGAATTCGCGGATTATTTGAGAGATGTGAGAGCATTAAAGTTCGATGAACAGCCTGATTATGCAGCCTACAGAAAGAGATTCCGTGATTTATTCATCCAGAAGGGCTTCATTTTTGACTATGTTTACGACTGGACAGACACATCGAAGATGCAGAAGAAGAAAGAATTGGTTATTAACGTTGAGCCTAAAAGAAAAGTCGAAGCACCGCCACCAGAAAATAACGCAAAGCTGACAAGATCGATTGCAAGAGAGCGCAGGGAACTGAACCAGCGCGCACAAAGGCAGGAATTAGAAAGAGAAAAGGCAAATATTCAACCATGCCCAGGCGCAGTTTTGTCTGCACAGGAAATACAGAGGGAAGCTCAAGCAAAGAATTACAAGAAATCAGAAAACGATCCAAACAATCGCAATGGAGAAGATGCAGCACTCAGCGATGTTTTAGCCAACGTTGACTTCGATATGAATCACTTACCACCAGGCGGACCTCTTCCAAATGGTCCATTCCCTCGTCCAATGTGGAGATCAAGATATCCAAGATGGATGACACCTGTTCAAACACTCAGTATCAAATAATCATTTTTGGAGCTATAGTTTTTGTTGTATTTGTATTATATAATATTATATATTAAATGTTTTGTTTCCATCACTTATTGTCTTTCGAAATTCATCCACAAACTTTCTCATTTTTGACATTTTTCTCGATCAATGAAAAATGATTCTAGATCATTATATATTCATTATAACAAAGAAATATTAATACTAAATAAACAGAAAGATGGTATAGTTAGATTTTTAAGACAATATCTTTATGTATTAATGGTTGAAAAAATGAATCTAAATCGAAAGATATCATCATGATAATTTACTAGTTCTCTTTTGATATATATATAATAGAGCTATAGATTATTAATATATTATATGATACATCTCTTATGCATTAGATTGAAACAAAGAAAATGCTTTTTCCATCATTTGACACTTGACACTTTACAATGTAAACTAAATTAATAAAAAAACTATTTTTGTAAAAAAATGTTCAATTACAAAAAAGTAAAATAATAAAGGAATGTATGACGAAAATTCAGGTCAACCACTCTCAAAGACACAGAGATACGATAGGGCGCACTTAGAGGCCCCAAAACCGAAGCCAAAGCCAAGAGATGAGAAATTTTTCATCGCTTCAACAATAAATCAGCGCGAATTAGACAGTTCCAGCTACAGATTATCACGTGTCCCTCAAAAGCTTTCAGCATCGAAGATGAATAAAGTAAATCAGCCGCAAAGTTTCGTAGAACAATATTTTGCAAATAATCCAAACGCACAAGTGGACACACGCACACCAACAGAGAAACTTGAGGACATTCAAGCACGTTTAGGCGATGAAAACCCCGAAAATGATCCACAACAAAAATTGAATTTAATTGTTCAACAAAAAACGTTAACATCGCTCGTTCACGGCGAAAATTCGATAGAAAACACAAGAGCATTGATCACGATTGGTGCTTTTTACAATTCACAACATCTTCCTGAAAGTGCAATGAGACATCTTAAAAAAGCAAAACCTATCGCTGAAAGGCTCATGAAAGACGAAGAAAGGTTCAATGCCGATGGTGATCCACACAAATATGATGAAGATTTCCTCAGATTGCACGTTGAAATGACAGATACTAAAATGCAAACTCCATCGAATTCTCCGAAGAAGAGTTTATATGCATCGTTTGAGAAAACCCTTTCTCCATACAAAGATATACCAACGGAGGATAAGAAGCTCAACTACAGACGTAACTATTATCTTGCAGAAATCTATTACAATCAAAACAAGTTCAACGATGCGCTTCCATTCTATGACTTAACAATTACTGATTTTCGCGAAATTAATCCAGACGAAGAACACAAGCCGGAGCTTGCAACGATATATGTTCATGCTGCTGAGTCAGCAGTCGGCATCGAAGACAACAAGAAGGCCAAAGAGTTATACGAAAACGCTTTGAACGTCTACAAAGAGTTAGAAAAACAAAATGAAGTCACAAAATATCAACAAATCGTTGATGAACTCGATCAACAAATCAAGGAACAAGAAGCTAAGGAAGCAGAAGCACAACAAACAGCCGAACAGACAAATGAAGAAGAACAAGTCAGCGAAAATCATGTTGTGATTCATGAACCAGATTCTCAAGAAAACTAATTTCAAGCAACGTTCTTTTGTCAGTAAAATTGTTATTATTGCTTTCATATAAATATGATAAAACAAAGTTTTATATAATACAAAAATAAACAAAATTAATCTAGAACTGATTCCATTACATGAAATATTTCCTCGAAGAAATTCATTTCATTCTTGATTTCTTGCTTGAAGATTGGTCTCATTCTATCAAGTTGATTTACAGCAAGGAGGAGATCCAATGCATGCGTTTGAGCAATATCTGTTCTCAATGAGTATTTGACTGTCCACAGATATATTTCCTGGACTCTGATTGCCTCAATGAAGAACTTTGTGAGAGAGATTCCAGCATCCCAGTGAGCTTTGTTGATTTCGAAGAAGACAGAGTATTCATCCGGAACGTTGTAAACTTTAGGCGTGATCAAGCAAATGTGATCCCAAACCTTTGATATGAGATCGCTTGAAGGGTCATCAAGTGGATACGAGATAAGCCTAATGAAGTCTGAAAGAATTAATCCTATGTACCAGACTGATTTTTCAATTTCGTTGGACATATCGAGAGCGAATGTTGCGTTAACCTTTGGCTCTTCATAAACTGATTTAGAAGGATCAATATCTTAAAGAATCAAAGCATTCATGTTATTAACGATTCTTACCATTGGGCTTTCGCAACCATCAAGAAGAAGAGGCAAATTCGTCTCGCAAGGAGGAGTAGCACTTCCAACGGCGACAGCCATCCTCCGACAGAATCCGGGAACCATCATCAATGAGTCAGACTCGTAGTTATTATGTATGAATTCAATGCTATGTTCCATAGCATTGAAGAAAGCACTCCCGGCATCTCTTTCAAGCAAGTGATTAAAGAAGACAATCCCACTTGGAACATCAACAATTGGATATAATTTAATGACAGTTTCAACATCACGAACGTTGAATTTAAGACGACGTAAGTTCTTTCTGAACTTCTTGTAACTGATATCGTGTGTGCCCTTGAGATTGTGCAATAGAACGCTTGTAGCACATATTTGCTTCTTGTCTTGTTTGTATCGACTACAGTAGCAACGCTGCGTGCGTATATACTTGCCTTAGGGTGCTGTGGATTGAAACCAAGTTCATCGATGTTGATGATTTTCCTTGCGATGTTTTTTTCTTCTTCAATGTAGCTGAAGATATCACGGCTATATTTGAAATTAACATTGTTCAAGTAGCGTAAATTTCGTTGGAAAGGAATGCACTGTTGATTTCTCTCTTGGGAATAGTGAATTCAGATCCAAGAGCCTGTCTGCTTGAATCATAGCCAGAGGTATGCGTTTGTAATTGTGCTGCATTGATAAATGAATAACATGGCGTAATAATCAAGCAAAACTCATCTTCTTCAGCATATTCAACAAGTCTTGTTCCTTTGTTGCTATATGGAAGTCTTTCAGCAACTTTGCCTTCGACAAATTTAAGTCTGATAGTTTTACGAGGTTGGTTCCACAAATCATTAAAGATGAGCTTAAAGTTGTCAATAAACATTTCATATGTAACAGTCGTTGTTAAACCAAACTTAACTTTAATCTCAACAGTCTGTCCTTGCTTTGCTTGTGAAACAATCGAATAAAGTTCATTCTGAAGATTCTCATAACGTTCGAGAGCGATATCAATTCTCTTGACGTATGCTTCATGAGTTTGAAATGGAAGCGTGCTCTCCAAATCAGCACCGATGCTTGCTGCGATAGAGTTGATTTCTTTCTCTATTTCATATTGCGAGTGATGCTGCTTTTCTCCTTTCTTCATTTCAACTAAATAATGATCAATCTTTTCCTGCATCATCGAAGCAAAGTTTTCTGCATCTATTGTGATTTCTGTCTGATAGAATTGTTTTGCGAGTGGGTTGTTTGGATCTTCAACGACATCACCACCATCGAGAAGCTTTTCGAGATCGTGGCCTTTAAGAGCTTCTTGAATTTCAGGAATTTCGATATCAAAAACATCTTGAATGAGACCAACGGATTGCTGTATTGGAGCAAAAGAGTACAAAAGGAAGCGTTTAACTTCCATCAATGCTGGTTCGAATTCGTCATCTTCATTAATTAATTGAAGATTTATTAAAATCTAAAATGGTGATTGAATTTCTTGTCGTAATGTATAATTTTCTTGCCTCTGTTTGCAAATTTTCTAGTATATCGTTTGTTGGATAGTTCTGTGCAAAAATCGCGCTTAAATTATCATCTCTTGGAACAAAAAGTAAAATATTTCCGTTTTTAGGATTCACACATTTGATCGAATCTATTGATAATACAACTTTGCACATATAATTGATGTTATCCAAAATAAATCCAACATTGGAAACTTTGTATGTTGATGTATAAAATTGCTTGTATAATTCTTCTTCAAACGCAATAACAGAAGCAAATTTCGATATAGAATTTCCATCAGGAAAGTATATTTCGACTAATGGAAATTTCACTGTCAGTGATTCGTATTTTGGTGCTATTGAAATAAAGTATTTATCACTGAACTTATCGTCATCTTTTCTGAAACCGACATTGAATAAAGGTAAGAAAATGCTGATATTCTTTTTTGGATCTGTTACGCATTCGATAAAAATGAAATTCGCGCAGAGTGAGACATATACATCCTGTGCAAACATCGAATTTATCCTCAAACCACAGAATTTCTCTTGAAATCAGACTTTTAATAACTCATTTAAGTTTGTTTCAGTGTAATCGAGGTTGTTGTCTTGGATATCTTTAAGAATGAGCGGAACACTGTCGTTGTTGAATTCGACGTATATCGAATCTTTTGTTTTCGCTGTTTTTGGACCGCTTTTCATTTTTAATTTTGGGCAACAATATCATCCTTATTTTTTGTTCAGTTTTTATGTTATATTCAGCTATTTCACAAAATTTCATCCCTAAATATCAATTAAAATTGCGGAAATATCAAAATATTTTTATTCATCTTTCTTGAGAAAATCATGATTAATAAAAAAATATATCATCAAAGCAAAATGATTCATAACCAAGTGCAATAAATATAGAATCATAGCTAGTATAATATTATCATACTGATCAAGTTCAATATCATTTCATTAACATCCGAGAATCAATTTTAAGATCATATAATCAACTTCAATTATTTCTTTTTCGCGACTTTGCAAAGATGATTAAAGTTAACTCTTTCACCAATGAAATATCAAGAACACAACCACTAGAGTCGATGGAAATAAACCATCAATGCACAAGTTTCATAATGATCATTTTTTTCAGTTATTTATTAATGATTTGGTCAAAAACATTTTGCAACATGTTGTGATTATTGTATCTCTATTGTTCCGGATTAATCTTAAGATCATCTTCAAGGTGAAGCTATATATTAAAATAGATTTTGAAAAACAAAAACAACAAACATAATTTTTATATAAAACAAAAGAAAGATAAAATTACTTCTTTTTGGCAGCAAGAGACAGATTTCTGGCTGCTTCGAGTTTAGCAACGACTTGTCCCCAAACAGCTTTGAGCTCATTAGTATCGATGAACATATTTTGATCTCTTAACTTGTCATGGCAAGTTATGTCAACACACAAATCATGAGTTGCTGTGCATTCATCGAGAGCTTCATTAAATGTCACCTGCTTGCCATATATGCTATAATACTGTATTCCAAAACCATCAGCAACAGATTTGTACCACGATCGGCACCAATAATTTGTTGGGAGGAACTCAAAGATGAAAGTTTGCCTTTCAGGTGATGATTTCTCAAGCCATACTTCATGAGCAAGACCAGAACCATGAACACCAGCAATCACTGATGCTTCAGAAACTAAATTGATTTGTGATTCAATCGTAAGAGTGTCCAAATTAAGATAAATGAATTCGCAGAATTTACATTCATCTTCCAATGTCTTAATAACGCGATTAATATTAGTGATGTATCTAGTATTGTTATTGCGACGAAGAGGGAACAGAACAAGTGGCTTTTCTGGATTTGATTTTAGATGCGAGATTTTCAGATGTTTTAATATCAATTCTCTAAATTGAGGGAAAGAAATATCTTTTGGATCATAAACAAAGTCAAATGTTGTGTATTCTTCACGGAAAGGAGCAGGCTTTGTGTTAAATTTACGGAGACCAAGAACGCAGGTTTCGAATTGAATTTCTTGTGGCTCTCGCAATAAATTATACATTTTGTGATGTGATAATATTTTCATGAATAAAATGAAAACTTCAACTTCATATATATCAGCGAAATATAGATGACGATCTGTTCCATTGAGAGATCCTTCAACTTCAAGAATTGTATGATAGAGAGGAGCAACAGCATCAAACAAAACATGCCACAACATTCCAATGTTATAACCTCTCGAGAAATAATACGTGATTCCTTTAATAATGTTTGCATGATCACCAAGTGGATTGTTCTGGACAACTATTGGTTGATTATCTAGTCTAACATCATACATGTCTGAAGGAATTGGCTGCGCAGACATAGAAAGGAAAGGAGTTGGAAATCGATATTTAATTGGAGAATAAAAGTAAACTAGACCGCTTCGAGCTATTAAATTCTTAGTAACACAGTAGCGCCGTTGAATGGAATCACCTAAGCATTTCATTTGCGTATATTCAGATTCATTTTGAAATTCGAAATGATCAAAACTTAAAGGAAATGATTTCATTGCTGAAAATTTAATAGATTCGACTTTCGATGATGCGCTCAAAGTTTTTGCTTCTTTAGATGAAAAACAAAGCAAATATCCATTATAATGTTGAAGAAATGGATAATCGAAGTAACCAGTGACCGTTGTCGTGTTAAATACTTTCGCTTTGAATGCTGTTGGTGGAAATATCAATAAAGTTGAAAATGCTTCTGTTTCAAAACTGATTTGATTTTGTAGATCTAAAACATCCTGTGAATTCACCTTTTTTTTCATGTTTATTAGTATTTTGTCTCCATCAGCATCTATATTATCGATTTTATTGCATACAGAGTTTCGTTCGATTGGAATTAAAGGTCTATTGTTGAATTTAGACAAAAATGTTCCAATAATCAGAGAAACTGCCAAAGAAAGAACCATTAAACTGTATAGAAAACAGTTCAATACTCTCCTTTGTAGCAATTTTCGTGATATCATTATAAAAATGACATTTGTCGTGTAAAATTATTTACATAGCGAAAAAGCTTTACATGGCAATCCTTTAAAAACTAAAGTTTATCAAAAAATATTTCGACACCTGGTATATCTTTGACAATGCAATCATGGCTTCAGTGATTTTTAACGTTATAAGATACTAATACTTTTTTGGAATATTTTTGCTTTTATTCAGGAGAATTGTTGTATTAGTATACAACTCAAGGAGTGTATGTTAATGGTATTGAGAGTAAGGGTGAAATAAAGAAAAATTAAAAAAAGATAAAAATATATGTTCGTGAATTAAGAAATATTAAAATGATTTATGGGTAATAACGGAAGGAGAAGCGTTTTGAACGAGAATTATATCATTTTATTGGCGTTTAATTTATTGGTGTTTGCCAAGCTGTTCAAGAATAACAGCGGCAACTTCGATCTGGCGCTTGCGAAGTTCCTCAACACCCATGGCGTTGCCCTTTCCGTCAGAGTTAACGACTGTGACGGCGGCCGTGTGGATCTCCTTGTTAACCTCTCTGAGAGCTGTCCAGTAGAGTGGATATGTATCCATTTCGAGAGAGTCGATCTTGCCGAGCTCAGTCTCGACTTTCTCGAGAAGGCCCTCAGTCTTGAAGTCGAATGCGCCGACACCGCCAGAAGCGAGTGTTGGAGCGTTGACGCCGGCAACGAAGGATGGGTTGGAAGCAACTCTGCCCTCAACATGTGGGATGTTGGCAGCCTTAAGGCCCTCATTCAAAGCATTGAAGAGTGCCTCGTTAGCTGGGACTGGCTTCTTGAAGAAGCGGTATGGAGTAGCGTTTTCTTTGTTAAATGTGTTGAAATCGAGCTCATAAGCGACGCAATCCTTAACATTGATCGCTGTTCCAAGAGCGTGGCCAGCTGGTGAAGGAGCAGCACCGAGCTGGATGAATGTAAGCTTGCCCTTTGTGATTGTGCGGACTTCGCGAACGAGGAAATCGATCATAGCGAAGCCAATACCGAAAGCGCAGACGGAGAGGCGCTTGCCCTTATAGTGGCCTGTGAATGTTGTATAACCACGGTTGGAGCGGAAGCAGAATGGTTCCTTCTCCTCGAAGAGCTTCGAGATCTGCTCGGCCAAGTAATAATCTGTTGTGATGAGGAAATCATTGGAGACTTCGTCCTTGGTGCAGCCGAAGTGGTATGGACGGCCGTCCTTGTCGACTGGGATTGTGTTACCACCTTTGCATGAGTCTGGGTGCTGAAGAGTCATTTTAAATGAAAAAAGAAAACAGAGTTATTCAATTTCTGATCGTTTTTGCTTTTCATCGTTTCCAAAAGTGACAATGATAGATCTCGTTTCTCTTTTGATTTGTGGTCCCCATGGGACAGAAATATCACATAACGAATCGAAAAAGTGAATTAGGGATAAAATAAAATGAGCGTAGTATTTGTTTTAGGATTTCTCCAATTTTGCTGTGATGTCTGAACTCCAAAGAGAACAAAAATGGTCCTACATTATGTGAGGATTCCCAATTGCCTGTAAATTAGCGAGAAATTTTATGTAAAAAATTAATTTTATCATCAACAGCTTTGCTATATGCTGTGCATTTCAAATATTATGAAATTAATTGAATTTAATTTTCATGATGATATTTAATAAAAGTGACAAAATATTTATTCACTGTAATTTCAACATGAAACAATGGAAATCTGATGATTCGTCATTGAGAACTTCATCACATTTCCATGCGTAATACGATTAATAACACGTTCGATCAAAATCATTTTATGATCTACAGGGATTAAACATGAAAGTTGTTTTTGTGTTTGCCTCATAGTGTGGTTGAATTCTCAATCACCTGTGTGTCGACTTACTAACTTCAAGAAGAGAAATATGTATTTATCTCATATGTGATTATGATTCACATTGCTCAATATAGGATAAAACGATTCTGAGAGGTTTCATATAAACAGCAATAGATAAATGTATTTAATATTATAATGATGACCAAAGAGATTTGATTATTCATGATGAGAAATGATGATCAAATAAGATTGATTGATATCATATCAAAATGATGATCAAATGGAATTGATAGATTCCATACGATACCGAATAACATTAAACCATTATCATTGATTCTAACTTTGCGAGTCTATCTTGTCTAATTCTATCTTTTGTTTCGTTGTTTGCATATACCATTTATATTAATATAGTCTCATAAACTATATTATTAAATTTGACAGCAAAATGAAGTGGCGTTTATCCTCTTTCATTCTTGACTTCAAAATGCCCACTTGTGGCATTCAAAGCTGTCATCACTCCGTTTGAGTTCTGCTTTGCAGCAAGATGATAAGATATTTGAAAGTCGTAAATCCAATTTTAGCAACTGCTCTATACTCTGCGAAAAATATACAAAATTTTCCATTTTTAGGTTGTTGATTGATGATTGAACAGCTGCTGATGTAGACAACGTATTCCCTTTTTGCATGAACCTGCAAAAAATGTTCCTTTCTTCTAACCACCTAGATAGTAGTGCTAGGAGAGGTTATAATCAACAGATGGCATAATGCCAATTTCTAACATTTAATCTTTCCCTTTCGTACTAGAGAAGTTTTTTTTTGACAATTTATTAGTTTACGTGTCAAATATGTTGCACGTTTATAAAAAAATGGCTGTCGCGAGACTTTGTTCGAAATACATGAAATGCTACGAAACAGGAGCTGACACATCAAAAATCGAAGACATGCTTGCAGTCGTCTTCAATACGTGCCTCGAAGAAGACGCATTTTTCGATTTGCCCATCGATGGAATCTGCAAGATTGTCGCTAAAAAGAACGAGCACTTATCAATGAAAGAAGCCGATATCCTTGTTTCCAAGCTTGCTGATAAGAAAGGACAGGAAGCTGCAAAGATTTTATCTGTTCTCGACATTGGCCCTGTTGGATACTTTGATGCCGCGAGCACAATATCTCCATTGAGGATTTGCCCAATAATCCGAGAGCTTCTCGACGCTAGACCAGTCACAGCGAGGACAGGAGGCGATATCAGGCAATTAGAGAAGAAAATACAAGAATTGGAAAAGAAAAACGCCGAACTCAAGAAAGAAAACGAAGAAAACAAAAGGAAACTTCGCGCTAAAGCTGATGCTGGACCAAACAAAGATCTCGAAGAAAAGCTCTTTTTGCTTCTTCCTGATGAAAAGGATATTGTAGAGGCCGCTGAGAACGGAAACCTCAAAGCAGTTCAGTATTATGCAAAAATCAAGCCGAAAACAATTAATCTCGAAAATGATGACGGATACTCTGCATTACAGATCGCCTGTTTGAACTACCACCACGAGGTTGCCGAATTCCTCATAAAGAATGGTGCAGATGTCAATCACTCTCATAAGAAAGGTGACACCGCTTTGCACTTTGCTGCGCTCAGTGGATCACTTTCTATTGTTGAATTACTGCTCGAAAACGGTGCTAAGCTCGATGCTGTTGATTCCACACAGATGAATGCACTTAACTACGCTGCACAAGGTGGAAATATTGAAGTTGTTAAACTTTTGGTTGATAAAGGTCTTGATCCGCTTCGCGAAGCCGATGGAACAACCAATATCTGGTTCGCATCATACTCTGGCGATGTTGAAACATTCGCTTACTTCATTGACCTCAACATTGACAAGGAGAAGCCAAACAAGATGGGCGAAACACCACTTCACGCTGCAGCAATGAGTGGCAATGTTGATATTGCAGATGTCCTCATAGACTTTGGACTCGATCCACGCGCTAAATCACTTTCCGGATCTACTCCTCTTGATGTTGCGACTGAGGATGAAATGATTGAATTCCTTCAGGGCGTCGAATTCGGAGGTGATGACGAAGAAGATGACGAATAACTTACTTTTCCTTATTTATATAATGTACATATTACGCATAGATAGCTTAAACAAATCTGTAATTTCACTATGTTTAAAAGAAGCTTTAAATTTAATGTGTTTAAAAGAAAAGGTTTGATAGTGTTCGTAAAATAGAGTATGGTCCCAAATATATGATGCGAATTTCTTAATAATTGAAAAACTGACAAATTATCAAATCGCATTCATCGATCATAAAAGAGAAATTGAAAAGAAGGTATTGAGCCTATATGAATTTTTAGGTCGGAGATGTCGGAATTGATGGATCGCATAATTTGACAATTTATATGAGATTTGTCATGTAAAATGTCAGGTTAAATGAGTTCACCTTTCAAAATTATCTGATTTTTAGGATCTATATTCTATTTAATATCTAAATCTGTCGAAAACACATTTTTATAAATAAATGTAAATTTTTCAACCGCCATTCAAAAAAATTTTAATGGATTTTAAACTCCTTCTTAAGATCGGCGGAACACTCGCTGGCCTCGCACTTATCACATCCCTCATCCCAGCTGTCCTCATGGGCTTTTCTGTCTACAATACATTCGTTAGAATTTCCACAGGAATCGTTTCTATCGCCTTCGCTGGCATTTTTGGCTTCCTCGCTTGGCGTGCGGATGAAAAGTCACCAAAATTATCCTACGTTTTCATCGCAATTATCAATCTTGTCGCTGGAATTATTTGGATGTGCCTTACATCGTCATTCCACTACAATGACTCTTATCTTAACAGATTTGTCGTTTACTACATCTTCCTCATCGGCTTCACATGTGCTCTCGCTTGCTTCTGGCCATATATCACAAAGTATGTCTTCGGCGCTCACCTTGTTGCAAACAACTTCGATGAAAAGCAGGAGACACTCCTTTACATCGTCCAGTGCATTATCTTCTCTTGCTTCATCGGACTCACATTCTGCTGCAATACTGACGAGCCAACAGTTTCAAACTGCGGCATGAAGGGAATTGCTTACTCCTGCGGAACTTGGTTCCTTAATGCTTTAATCGCATTCTTCTTCGGTTTCTTCATTGCCAAAAAGGGCGTAAGTAATTCACCAGCATCCATGGTTACTCCAATCAGTGGCGACTCTGGATATGATTCAGTTGCTTAAACCTTTCCATCTCTAATCTTTAAAAAATTCAATTATTTACATTTATTTTGCCAAAACAACCATGCATATTCACGACTCATAGACATAGTCATAGCAAATACTGAAATAAAACGATTGCAATCTAATAATTGGCATTTTAATCATATCACTCAAATTAATTCCTAATTTTGATTATTTCATAGAACATCAGTCTGCACACGAATATTATTACCATTGTAGTTGTATATTATCAATGATATCATTATATTTATAATTTGATAAGAAAATATCACTTTGTTAAATAATAATTACAATATTTATAACATACATATAACATATTCAATTAGTGTATACGATCTAGCTATTTAAAACACACATTCTAATCAATAATTTTGAATCATTGAGTCAAAAACATTATTTCCTTGTGTCATTGATGCAATCTTATTAAAGATAATTTCAACCAAATTATGGTTACTGTTGAACTGTAGAAAATAAGATTTCGAACAAAAATAATTATTGATCGAGTTCCTTGACGAATTTTTCGTTGATATCCTTGAACAGATCATCTAAGTCCTTCCAATTGCATCCACGTGCGCACTTCATGTGATTTTCACTCGCTCTGTGTGCCGCAGCATCTGTAAATCTTGTTTTGCAAATCTCGCAATAATTTATAGCGATTGCTTCATTTTCGACAGCATTTGGTTGTGCCTCTTGTTTCTTCTTTTGTTTCAGGAGATATTCTTCTGTGTTTATCGGTGGTGTTTCGAAAGGAGAAATATTGAGACCCGGAAAACTCATCCAATGAATCTTTGGAGGTTCTTTCGATCCAAACTCTGTGTAAAGAGGTCTGAAAGAGTTTCCCATTGCCGCAGCAACACAGCAGTTAGTCATTGGCTTCTGCTGTTGCTGTTCCTTCTCTTGTTTCTGTGATAAAACGTTTCGAATGAAATCATCAGTCATCTGATTGCGTCCTGGATTTTTCTTGAGAGTGGCATTGGAATATAAACCACCGACTCTTCTGATGCCTTGGAGAGTGTTTGGAGTGTGCATTTCTTGTATAGTCATCGGCGGAGGCAATAATCCTGGTTGTTTGACTCTTTTGTGTTCAGATGAATGTGATTTTGGCGCTGATGACTTTATTTTCGGTCTTATTTGGACTGCATCGAGGTTTAAATCTGATGTCGATGTTAAATGTCCTTCATTGAATCTTATTTCTTCTTGAATTTCTTCTTCCTCGTAATATTGGTATTCCACTGGTTGCGGCTCCAAATCGAATACTTCCGATGTAAAATGAGAATGCGTTATCGCTGGTTTTGGAACAAATCGAATTTCGATTGGTTGATTTTGAATGTAAATCTCTGTCTGATTTTCAAAAGAATTTGTTGAAATCCTCTTTTCGCGCATAATTTCGATGGATTCGTGGTTTTGTATCGAATATTGAATATTTTGATTTTGTTTGCTTGCAAATTTGAATATATCAAAGTCATAACTATCACTGCTTTCGTCTTCTGATGATTCTTCTATATCAATTGGAGTGTTTTGTTCATTAAAAGAGGGAGAAAAAGGAATTGTAGGAACATTTGAAGGTCTTTCATATGATTTATTATACGCATGATAATATGGCTCATATGGAGGCTTCAAAACGAAAGGTTCTTCCGGAATTTCATCAATATTTGGAGAATGAATTATCATATTATCGTATTTTTGTGAAAAATCTTTGATGTCCTGCATCGCGTGGCTGTAGTCGTTCACAAACATTAAAAGAGGATCACCTTTCATTAGTGGCTCATTCTGTGATGAGCGCATCAAGAATAAAAAGTGGCATTTTTCAATATTTTTTAACATTCTTCTTCTTTAGTTTTGACTCAAACGATTTTTCCTTTACAAATTGTTTCTTCTTTAACTTTGTAATCATCTCAATCAGTTAATGCATCATGAAAGAAAAATTTATAAATTAAAATCTAATTATTCAAGCAAGCAGCATTCAAAGCAAAACAAAAATTTAAGCACTGAATACTCCAAATAATTGCTACTCTCTAAAAAAGCAAAAATTGTTTTTCAAAATCTATAATCTTACTCACAATAAGCATTCAAAGTATAGCAAAAACTTTATTGCTGAATATTCGAATCAATGACTTTACTCTCTAAAAGATCCATTATTCCATCAAAATTTTTAATTGTTGGATATATTCTTATCAATTATTCTTATTTAAAAAACATACGCAGATTAATGTTTCCCAAAAGAGCCAAAATGCGAATTTTTTCCCAAGACACAATAAATCTCTTGGAAGTTTTGGAGGTAAGTTATTTGAGGGGGAGAACTTTTTTTGGTGTAAATTTTGATTTTTCATGATTTAACTTTTTTCAATGGAAAAATAGCATTAAAATTAATGCATTATGATATAAAATGAATTGTTTATAAATTTTCATCTCTGTTTTTCATTATTCTCTAACTCAACATGGTAATTTGAAATTCTGCCTCGTATTTCTAGCTATTCTTTTAATTTCTAGGAAATTAGAATTAGCTATCCTAGCGTATTGTGTTTACCTTAAAAATAGTCGAATCTATACCTCCAAAATAACCCCCAAACTGAATTGGAACTTCCGGAATGCTCTCAATTAATCTCAATTTTAGTGCCACTGGCATTGGAAGTCATTTTGGAGGTAGTTTTGGAGCTTCATGATTACATCGCCAAAAAGCAGACGCACACATACACAGCTGAAATAGAGCAGAAACTTTGATATTGACATCAAATTCTTTATTGTCAATAAACTTCCAAACAGTATTTTCTTTCGAAAGACACACAATCGACTAAAGAGCTAAAGTGTATTTCATATATGAAAGAAAATTTGTTATAAATAACATATTTGATTTTTTTATTGATTAAAGGAACAAAATCAGGAAGTAATATAGGAGCTGTTGGCTATTAGTTTATGTAGCCTAAGTAATGAACAAATAAATCAGACTCTAAATAATCATTGGAATTTCATAAGTCTGAAGCAAAAATTCGGCGTAAGTAGCTACCGTGTTAGGCGTGAAAGTTGCTAGCAGTATTGCTATTAATATTAAAATATAAGTGATTCAAAAATCGATCGATGAGCAATTTCCAAGTAAAATTCAGTATGGGGTCATATCATCGCCTCCAGTATATGGATTCGCTATAAGAGGAATCAAAAGTTACTTGTTATAAAAAAGAATGAAAGCGATGGACATAAGTTTTTTAATCGTTGTGACAAAGGTTTTTAATCGCTCCTATCAAAATTGGAATTTCGAAAATCACTACGAGTGTAAGCGATATAGCGATGGTGCTGTGGATAGTGATACCACAACATTCCAGGCAGATAATTTAATGCATTTTAAAAAGTTAGGTTTTACGTCCTGCTCTCGCTGCAAAGGTCGCTAATAGGGTTTCTGAGAGGACTGTGCCACCAAGGAAGCTTGTAAAACCTATATTTTGAATGTTCTACATTTTTATATGAGATCAATCAGTCTTGTTTTATTATACATTTAGCTATATTTTAAATCATAAAATCTCCCCCACTGAATACAAATGGTGCACTAGAGCTGGATCAATGTAATCACTAGTCATAGTGCACCATTTGCATTCGGTGAAATATAAAGATTTAGTGAAATTTGATTATTGATTTTCATCATATTGTTATATCCCCATATTCTCAGCGATGGTATCACTCACACATGTGATAGGTGACGTTGTCACTGAGAATATTGGAATAGAACAACTACTACTATGTTTTTTCGAATTGGGTTCAAAAATAGTAAATAACATTGATTATAATATGGTAATGATTGAAGCGAGGCCTGCAAAATGATGGGAATGTTAAAAACCCTTTCAAATCATAAACAAATTCGAGATATTTTCAAAATTTATTATTTTAGTCTTCTTCTCCATACAAATGTCACCGCTGGCATGATTTAGTGACATGTATACCAAAAAATATGATAAAAACAACAAGTTTTGTTGGTGATTCATGTTTCTCCAACAACTGTATGCCAATAGCACATTAAGGCTTGAGAAATCTAATAAAAAGACCACATATACCATTAGCACACAGTGATGAATGAATTTTTATCAGATAATTCACATTGATTTATATAATATTGTGTTTGAGTCCTTCTTCTCGTGAATGAAGCCACTGTATACATGTGAAATGACTGAAGAACCGATAAGGAGGACCCAAACACAACAATTGGACGAGTTTTGATTTTTCATCCCACCAGATGTCGGTTGCACAATGAAACTTAAATAGTGTGATAGCAAGTTGCACTGCATTATTACAACAAAGTATTGGCGGGAATTAATTTCGATAATCTGGGTCAATTTTGAAATGCTGTTCTATGCACTCCAAATTGATTCTGAAGCCAATAGAAATGTCTATCATTGACTTCTGAATCGATTTGGAGTGCATAGAACAACATTTTCGCTGTTTTTCACGTTTTCGCCCTACCAAATATGGAACATATTTGAGACTTTGAGGTTGCGATAAAAGTGTGCTATATAACTCAGACACACAATATTCGATGTAAGACTGTCTTGTGAATATATTATCCAACTTTTTGTAATCAATGCATTTATGCATTGAGCCAGATTCCATATCAGCCACTGGTCATTGCAGCATAAGTTGTTTGTCATAATATTGATGCTTTAATGCCGAAAAGGCTGCTTCTCCAAATTTGGCGAAACAAAAGACGATAAAAAATTTGGATTGTCCACTAGTTCTTGCATCAGCAAAATAAAAAATAAGATTTTCTGGATTTTCAATATTGGCAACATGAAAGAAAATCAAATCTGAAGGATTTTGTTTGGTGTACTCTTGAATGATGTTAGTAGTATTAACATAATGATTGTTACTATGTTGTGGAGCTTGAACAATTTTTTACAAAGAATTTAGATAATTGCTTAATGAACGTTGATTGTACAATTAAAATGAGAACTGATTTTGCTTTGGTATATGTAATTCTTGACATGTGATACGAATCGCGTCCGCTGTTGTGCCGCCTGTAAGAAAATAATGTTAGATATACTCACGAAAGAACGTACTGGTTGGTGTGTATATCATATTCTTTGTAAGTCCTTCTGGATGATTATGAATAAATTTAACTTTTAAAATTCATCAGACACGAGATCCAATAGCCTTGGTTTGGAGAAGAAATTCAGGACAGTGTGTAGTTTCCTCTTTCTGCTTTATGTTTATTTTAATCATTAAATTGACAAAAAAGATAAGAGAGAAAAGGAGCGGGAAAAAGAGGAAGAGAAGAAGGGAGAACATCTTTAATATTCCGCTGTATTAGTTTATTAGTGTGCATATCAAAGGCAATGATAGTGCCGCGGCCGCGCAGTCAGGCGCAGCGGCGCTATCATCGCCGGAGGCCCGATATTTTTAACTTCCAAAATTGACCATTTTTCACCAAAATAGAAACATTACTCAGATTGTTTAATTTTATGCAACGACTCCGAAGCAGACACAAAATATTAATAAAGAAGTGATGAAGTTCAAAGGACTTTTTCGGAACATGTGTTTTTGGTTGACATTTCGTAAAACATATTTCAGGAACTGCATTCCTATATTTGATATCCGAAGGTTTTTTAATAAAGCTGCACGGCAGAAATGTTTCAAAGAAAGATTCAGATCCAACAACACTTAGAGAATCAATAATATTGAAATACGACTGTTATGAACAAAATTTGAACGCGCTAGAATCAATTGTTGATAAAGTTGCTGGGAATTGAAGAGTTGCTATACTTTTACACGAAAAGAACGCACTTCCACCAATCCGTTGAAGGTTTGGTGGGAACTTTATGAATGAAATCTTGCTGCAATTATAAAACGCTTGGAATTGAATATAAATTAATGAAGGTGAATTAAATATCAATTTCTTAACGCTCTTACATTGATAAAAACACTGTGTTGTAATGTTTTGAATATTATTGAATATCAATGTTCCTGAAATATTGGAGCATCCTGAGAACGCCATGACATCGATAGATAAAACGTCATCAGTTTGAATTGACTTTAGATTTGTGCAGTCCTTAAATGTGGGTTTTCCGATTGAAGCCATGCTTCCGAAAATCACTGGGCCTTCGAGGCTTGAACATTTATTAAAAGCATTATCTTGAATAGTAGTTGCACTGTTCAAATTGATGAAACAATTTAAACTGATGCAGTCATAATTGATCAACAGTCCTTCATTTTTGAATTGTAAACGATTACCATAGTTATATTTTAACAACATAAAAAGTTATCATTCAATTTCGTAAACTTTTGCTATCGTTCGAGCTCTAATTTTATGATAAAACGCTATATAATACAGTGTAAAACACATACGATAAACTGTGGCTTTACAATTTTGAATGTGAAACCAAAAAATTGAAGTTTAAATTAAAATCGATTTTTACGGGTTTTCTGAGCGATTAGAACTCTAACCAGTGTAATTACTGTTATCTGTAATAGTAGTATTATATCCTTTTGATATAAATTCGGCAATTAATGCAAATTATTTTTGAATTTCAAAATAACTATCAAAAATTACAGGCAAACTGTTTACAGTCACCTTATTTAGAAGAATATATGTCAATGGTGTCATCAACAAAAGATCATTTCTAAAATATATTTTTTGGAAATAATAAATTAAGGAATTGCTACTAACACTTATGATTTCGATTTTTCATAGTATCCTGAATTTATATTTAGTGACACTATGTTAAATATCAAAAAAAATAATTGAATATTAGTTGTATTCAAAACAAAAAAAAGGAGATTGAAGACAGTAAACACATATTTATTAATATACTCATAGCAGTTAATGTATACACTAACTCTCAACAGTTAAAAAAGATGCTATCATCAGGAATATCGAAAATGGGCAAAGAGCATGAATCCATCAGTATAGACTCTATATCCTTGGCCTCCTCTTTCATGGCCTTCGTTTTGACCGGATTCTCAAATTGACTGAAAAATTTATTTTGTGATTTTCTGACAAGGTTAAAGTAGCGGTTTCTAATAGAGTTGGCAGTCCTTCCAGGCATCATTAACGATATTCGCTGCCACTGTGTTCCAATAATTGAGACATTGGAGAGAATCATCTGATCTTCTTCAGCACTCCAGTGATCCAGCTGTATGTTAGGCTTCAGATAGTTATTGTATCTATCTCTGCACTGTCTGGGTGTTCTTCCATTCATATCGATGGCAATTGCTCTCCAATCGAGGTATTTGCCGCATGTTTCCACGAGTCTCTTAAGCTTCGCGTCTTCCTCGACTGTGAATGCGTACCTTTTTGTCTGTTTGGAGTGATTATCTTTATCCATTATTGAAAAATGAACACTTTTTAACATTGCGGGTTAAGAATTATTCATAATGCTATAGAATGATAATAGAGATGTTTCGATAACGAATTTTGCAGCGGAGTAATTTAATTCGATTTATTTTTCTGGGCTTTGGTGCTTTTTTTTCACAGGAGAAAGAAATCCATTAATGGTGAATTCCAATGTAATATTTTTAGAATTTTTTGAAAAAAAGAACAATTGTAGTACAACAGTAGAATTATAATATTAAACTACATTTTTTAATCTAGGTACTCTACGGGCGTGTTCCTCACAATATTGAGTGAGACCCCTTGAAAAAATTGAGAGGAGTACCTAGATTTTTTAAAAAAGTAGTTTAAAGAAGCTTAAAATTGAGACATAATTCCGCAAAAAACTTGAATTGCTCAAACACTTATTTTTGTGAAGACTCTCAATATTTAACTGATTTCACTTTATTATGCACAAATTATTTGTGATCATAGTGCTTCATTTTGAGTCAGTGAATTCTTCACACAAATTTTTAATCGATAATATGAAATAATTAATAATTTGTAACAATTACAATAATTTTTCATCGTTTAAAATTTTTCACAATATTTTAAAATAAGGTATTGAAAAATTTTCACAAAAACTTTTTTCAAAGCTTTATATACAATGATACCATAGTTCTATTCTCAATGCAATATCTTAATTTGGCCACTTGCTAATTTGGCATTTTTTGGTCCAATGAATTCATTTTTGAACTATTAGCCGCTTTAACGAATTAAATATCGACTGTACCTTGTAATAAGCCTGAGTATCATCAAACAAACGAATAATATTTTTTGACATGAAAACCACATAAAGATCATTTAAAACGAGAATACAACAGAAGGTGCAATGAATTTTATTATCCTTTTGATTGATTTTAAATTTTTTAGCGAAATTCTACATTTTTAACGGCATCATTTATGTGGACAGCTCTGTTAACATTTTATTAAACTCCTTTCTACCTTATGCATTAAAATCATATTCAGCAAATTTGGAACGTCATAATAAGCAAATTTTAACCCTTTCAATATACTATATAGGTTGTTCCTATATTACACATACGTGATATGTTGTTGAATATTATGATAATTGTTTTTGAAGATTTGGCATCAAAAATAACCTTGTTGAAAGTCGCGATTTTTTCTCGAACTAATACTTCTAGGCATGAAGGCAAACGATTCGTAGCGGATATCGGAATTATTTTCTGTGCTTCGTCTGTTTCAATTGTCAAACACATAGTATACCCTCTACATCACTTAGATAATTTTAATATTACTTTCAAAATATGTGTTTTTAGCAAATTATATTGTTGAACAACTTCTTATGTCATTGGTCGATATATTTATGTACTGTTTGATAGCAATTATAGATGTAAATCGAATGAAATATTTACTCTGGAAAAAGCACCTCTCAAAATTTTCAAAATTGCAATATTTGAATATAAAGTACCATTATTGGAGGAAAGTGTTTAAAGGTTTTTCTCTGTGGATGACACTTATTAATTTTTTCGCATGAATGCTTATTAATTCAATATATATTTGGCACAAGAAGAATATTCTTGAATTTAGAACGGAATTAAGAAACTTGATAAGATTGCATCACAAAAATAATGCAACAATACGTTGATATTTGATATTTAAGTTCATAATTATATACATTGAATTGGATTTCTAAATACAATATAAACGCATCTTTTATTTATTGCAATATTTCATATCAAGAAATAATATACTTTGCAATTGCAATTTAGAAATTATGATAAATCAATGAATAATCCATAAAAATTGAAAACGAATTAGAAAATAAGAAAATTTTAAGATGACAATATAGGGAAAACAAATTTTTTTATATGGTTGTCAAAAAATAGCATCTTCCAAAAGGCGTGTTTTCAGTTAGTTTGTAGTGACTGAGCGTGTTTGGCTTTGTTTTGTAGTGACTGAGCGCGTTTTCAGTTACTTTGTAGTGAAGTTGGACATAAATAATAATTATGTCACTTTTCTCCCGCTAAATAATGTTTTCGATAATTTTCCTTCTAATATATTATCATAATATTTTTACCCGAAAACAATATGTTTAACAATGTTTTTTTACAAAATTCATTTTGAAATTGTTGATTATATTCATAAAAGAGGCATAAGTATCGATAACTCATATGCGTCTGTCTTTTGGAAGCTATTGGTGCATCTTATTCAAGAATATTTTAAATATTTAAAATTATTGCATCATATCAATGCTATATCTGATTGAACACAATTAAATCCCTAGCCTATGTATACATATTTTAAATATTTAAGTATCAAACACATATTTTGAAAGTAATAGTAAAATTATCTAAATGATGTAGAGGGTATACTAGGTGTTTGACAATTGAAACAGACGAAGCACAGAAAATAATTCCGATATCCGCTACGAATAGTTCGCCTTCTTTCCTAGAAGTATTAGTTCTAGAAAAAATCGCGACTTTCAACGAGGTTATTTTTTTTCCCTGAAGATTATTTCGGCCAAATGATCTAACTGCTTAATTTGGTGAATATAAGCCATATTTTATCGATATAAAGAATCTAATACACTTGAAATAGCGGGGTTAAATATGGAACTGAAATCTCCAAATGAACATGTTTTATTGATCACATTTTTTGACATCAGACTAAAGATTGGACAATAGTTACAACAGGTAGATGCATTACATTGAAGTGCTCTTTCTAAGGAGATGATTTAGTTAGGTGTATTATTTCATGTTACAGAAAAATTACATAATGAAATTCCATCTTCCTATCTATCATTATTGAGTAAAATAAACAATGTGGAATATTGCCACTGACCACTTCATAACATTCCTTGAGTTAAAATTGAAAAATTAAGATCATTTGTTTGATTTGTCCAAAATCATAATAATATGTCACTTTTCATATTTTTATGGAGTTATAATATTTCATTTTAGGATCATTTTGTTAATTGTTCAAAAAATGCAAAGAGTGGAATGATTTCTATCCTGGAACTACATCCTATGTTATTATAGCAGATGACTCAAAACCGGTTGTTCGCGGATCAGAATCGCAATATTACATAGATGAATGCTTTTTCAATAAACTCACTAGCAGCTCGATTAGCTTCTCATCAGCTCCTTCTTCGACCCTCATCCTTGTTGAAGACACAACGTTTTCGCTCTTTTCGAGTACAGGGAATGGAGGATCGATTCTTTATGGCCCGCAAGGAATGTTTTCACAGCAAGGAGTTTGCAGCTATCGATCAAAAGCATCGAGTGAATGTATTTTTTGTAATATTGCTCTTTCCCAAACTGGCAATAAAAATAACATCTATTTCATTTTCTGGCGATGACCCAACTAAAGGATCTCATAATATATACCTACAAAGTAGTGTTAACATATCATGTATTAATACATCATATGCCAATATGTATGCAAGATGTTTGTTTTATTTGACTTCTGTTGTTGAAAATTCTGAAATAACCCTCTCAACTTTTTCAAATAATACTGGAGCAGATAGTACAGGAAAAGCTTCGGCATTTATCAAAGGAACAACATCTGCTCCTTTTCTTATCCAATACTGTAACTTTTTAGGAAATAATGGCTCTTCGACTCAGTCATTATTACTATCAAACTATTTAAGTACTGTTGTATCTTATTGCAGCTTCCAAGGGAATACAAGGCATAAAAATAGATTTCAAAGTCTAATGAAAGTCGAATACTGTTACATCACTGATACACAAGAAGATTTTAACAGTAATGGAATAGCATTGATAACAAATCGCTTAACAGAATATTACACTGCATTGCTATCACATTTCTCAAGATACGACTGTGATGCTGAAATTCCTTTAAAATTTACAAAAAAACACAAAATCAAATCAGTAGGAATAATAACATCAAATATCTTCGAAAAGTTATTAACAAATGCGATTAATTTTGCAATGATCTCTGTTTAAACTATAAACTCAAACAGTGATTCATTCTAAATAAAGATCATTTATTAATAATTAAAATCAAATCATCTCTCTTCCCATCATTATAATGATTATCGGTTTCGGGATTTGAAATTCAAATTGAGTAGTTCTTAGGCCTTGCATCATTCTTTGATAAGCTAAATCCGAGTTATGAAATAAAATATTGAGTTGATAATTATGGAAATTAAAGAGTCGTAATTTTCTATAAAAAATCGTATCATTTGTATTTCTCATTTAGTAAATAATTAACGCTGCGTCTGAACTTATGAATGTGCTTAGTTATTCATGGATGTTGATTGAATAGAATGAAATTATTCTTTAATTAATCGAATATCAAAATTTTATTCAATAACTGGGGTATAGATTATAGCTAATTTGTTGTTATTTAACATCAACATAATTCATATAGAGATGTATATAAATTCGTTGGATTCATTTTCCTAACTTATTTAGAAATGCAATAAAACGTCGATTTATTCGATCGAGAAAAATTGAATTTTATTTTTTAATTAAAATGAATTTTGATGATATAAAACGATATTCCATATTGTAGAGAATCCAAATATACTAAAATTTCAACAATGTAAAAATATTGTCCTTGAAAACGTGACAAAAAATATAGAAAATGACTTCAATCATCAAAAAACTATTTTCTATCGGTTGCAACGACGGCAGTCAACTGAATTCTGTCCAATTTTCAGCACCGCAAAAGAATTTATACTCTAGATCGAATTATATTGGAAATAACAATTTTGATTATAAGTTTCCAGCAGGCAAAAAGACATACGTTTCCATCGGTATCCAAAATGGACCCTCATTCAAGATACATCAATCAGTAAAATGCGGAGATAATCAACAAACTCAAGAACCTTTGGCACCGATTCCAGTGTCGAAGCCAGATTTATACGTAAAAGAACAAGCGGCAAAACCAGACTCTGCGGTTAAGCCAAAGAGCGAAATCGACGAAAAAGATAAAGGATCGATGACATTTAAGTCAGAAAGAGGCCTCGGAGGAACAAAACTCAGCCTTTCACTCGGCAACAAGACGGATAACGCTGCTCCTAAGCCAGGCACAATCCAACTTAATTTGGGCAACTCTGCTGCAGATTCTAAGGCAGATGATGCCAAGAAACCGGCTCTTGGACTTGGCTTGACTTTGGGTAAGAAGGATGACTCAAAGCCGGCGCTCGGAGGCTTAAAATTGAATACTCCTTCAACGACAAAGGCAGATGAAAAGAAACCTGAAGAAACTAAATCTGATGATAAACCAGCCGAAGAAAAGAAGGCGTATGACAAGCCAAAGTTAGGATTGGGTCTTAGCGGACTTCCAAAGCCCCCACTAACGCTCGGTGGTGCAGCTAAGAAAGATGAAGATAAACCATCCGAAGAAAAGAAGGCTGATGAAAAGCCAAAGTTAGGATTGGGTCTTAGCGGACTTCCAAAGCCCCCACTAACGCTCGGTGGTGCAGCTAAGAAAGATGATGCACCTAAGGTCGAAATAAAGGTGCCACAAATAAGCTTGGGTGCAAAGAAGGAAGAAGCAAAGCCTGAAGAAAAGAAAGAAGAAACTAAACCAGTTGAAGAGGAAAAGAAGGAGGAAGCAAAGCCTGAAGAGAAACCAGCTGAAGAAAAGAAAGAAGAAAAGCCAAAGCTTGGGTTAAATCTCTCTTCAGGACTTTCTAAGCCATCTACAGGGTTCAATTTCAGCTTTACAAAGCCAGCAGTACCAGCAGATAATAAGGATGAAACAAAGCCGAAAGTAGGCTTCAACTTGAGCATTCCTAAACCAGCAGTACCAGCAGATAATAAGGATGAAACAAAGCCGAAAGTAGGCTTCAACTTGAGCATTCCTAAACCAGCAGTACCAGCAGATAATAAGGATGAAACAAAGCCGAAAGTGGGCTTCAACTTAAGCTCCAATATCAAGATGCCCGCCATGAGTGGCACTCCTGGCATTTCACCAGGCTTTAAGCTCACTTTAGGTGGAAAGAAATGAAAACCGTGATTTATTATTTTATTGTCTTTATTCTGAATAGATTTATATTAAAAACACAAATTAGAGTTTTGTTAATAACAATTTGGCTTTTTTACTATATTTATGGGATAATGCTGTTTTGGCTTGTAGTTACATTCTAAAATCTTATGGGAATCATTTCATAAACCAAATATCATATTAAAGCCTTATATCTGAATATATTTTATTGCAATGTAGTGAGATTAGAATTTTAATGCTAAGCTTAGCACAGTGACTTTGGATAATCATAATTGACGCTTCATTTTGCTGTGCATGATTCATTAAAAAGCTTATTTCTTTTCAGTATCAATTATGTGACACTGGTAGTGTGTATCAGAATATTTTCATGAATATGTAATTTTTGACATGTAACTTTAATTTTGACAATATTAAAAACGCTATTTTTCTCAAGAATCTATTAATCAAAGCACTGTTTTTAGTTGATATTTAGGATATATTGTATATATAATATAATTCCCTTGAGATCAAAAATCCAAACTAACGACGATATGAGCGGTTTTGGCCTTCCTTTTAGCATGGGTCGTATCCGTACAAAGACCACAAAGAGAGCCGCCCGCCTCGTCATCGAGCGCTTCTACGGCCAACTTTCCTTCGACTTCCAGGACAACAAGCGCGTTTGCGATGCTGTCGCTGATATCCCATCCAAGAGAATGCGCAACAAGATCGCTGGCTACGTCACACACCTCATGCGCCGCCTCGAGCGCGGACCAGTTCGTGGCATCTCATTCAAGCTCCAGGAACAGGAGCGTGAGAAGCGTGATAACTGGATGCCAACAGTTTCTAAGCTCGCCGTTCCAAAGATCCAGGTTGATGATGACACAAAGAAAATGCTCACTGCTATTGGTCTCGGCGAAATGGAGGGTGTTGAGGTCTTCGCACGCCGTGTTCCAGGCCGTACACAGTAAAGCCTTATTTTAAAAATCAAACGGTAAAATACATACAGCTCTTTGATCTACAAAGCTTTAAATAAATTATTTAAAATTTAAATTTAAATCCTTTAACTGCTTTAAAATTCAGCTAACCAATGAAATACTCTGTAAAATACGTGCGTGTATAACATAAATTTTGATGAGTTCATATTTTATTCTTTGATATTGAAATGTATTAATTTATATCAATATTTGATGAGCAAATTGTTGAATTTTAAAATAAAATTCTTGAGGTGAGCTGCTGAGTTCTTTGTCGATTGATGTAAATGATGCTTTGATGACTTCAGTGAAGAATATGAAATTTGACAAATAAAATAAAATTTTGTCGTGTAACGAATTAAGTTGCAACAATATGAATTCTAATTTCTTCATGATTGTTTGCTTTTATTTTTTGTTTGAAAGATTTTTATCATGTTAAATTAATAAAAGAGTCTCTCAAAGGTCTTGTAGCACATCCAGATGCGGCTGCTTTGGCAACCCAACGCACAGCAGCCACTGTAATGTATCATATCGTTCTGCATATAGTGCCCGCAAAATCTAAAGTCCACCCAATTGTGTAGTTTACAAGGTTGAAGCCCTAACCCTGAAATCTTGAGGGGAGCTAATCAGGGTTTCTACTAAGCATGTCGTTTTCTATGAAAATAGGACCCTAGGCGACAATGGTGTCTAGACACCCTTTAGTTGGGGGAGTAAACCCCTTGTAACAGAAAGTGTCATTTTAAATGATGCCGATTTATAATATTAAAACGTTTTCAGAACCAATTGGCTTTATTACTTACAGCTAGTCCTCTGCGACGAATAGCTGTCGCGTTTCTGCATTCAGAATACAAGCCTAAGCCATTTTTATCTTTGATCGAACTCATTTCAAAATGAACCTGTTTTTTATCCTTATTACTTACAGGCAGTCAGCTGCTATGGCCAGCCGTAATGTTTCTACCTTTATTTTACGAATAAACATATTAAAATTTTGATATTATTAAATATTTCCAGAATTGCTCAATTTCTGGTTGATTTTCTCCAGAGCATCGCTTGTATTGAGGAAACCAACCAGAAATTGAGCATTCTTGGAAATACTTAATACCCAGATTTGCCATACTCTTACCAACGATGATCGACGTCACTTTTCTGCGAACAATTTGCTTGCGTTTAAATCGCCACTGCTTTCTCCAGAACTTGAATTTTTGAAGCACGATTTTAGACTATAATACACTCTTAACCTTGTGCCACCCTTAAACTCGCTCCTTTTTCCCAAATTCCAAAATGTGGGGTATTTGTCAACAATTATGCGCCTTTTTACAGGATATGAAACATCAATTCGTGCTTCAGATTGACAAATACCTTCCTTGGGGCATTTTCAGGTGCCATACTTTTTCACCAAATCATCTCCACTCCAAGTTTTGCCCTTTTTTGAGCAATTTTTTGGATTTTATATCCTCTATGCTGTTTTTTGCTTAATTTTTCATGCATCTTAGTTTTATATTGAGAGATATATTTAATTTTTCGCCATTTTGCTTTCATTTGTTTAAGCCGTAGATGGCACTCTTCTTTGATCTTTCAGAAAAATAACAATTTTCTTTAAGCAATTATCGTTTTGAATTTTTTTTATATGTTAAAATATGTGAATTTGTATAGAAAAATAGTAGCATTATAATTACATATACACGTACTGCTATATACTCCAAACTTTCCCATCAAAAATAAATTTTATTTCAATCACAATATTTAGCGCGAAAAAATGCTTCAAATTCGTTTAAATGTACAGTAAATCATTTGCATGGAACTTTTGAGATAATTGGCAAACAAAAATGAGCCTAATTAGTTAAATCAAACAAAAAAATAACATTTTTATTTGATATTGACTTAGAAGTATCATAAAAGGGTAAACAATAGTATGTTTTGGGAATGGGTAAAATTGTGCGTGTCTGGACAAACAGTTATACACCCTCAAAATTGAATGGTGTCTGGAGGTTTGGCCAGACACCCACAAAAAATGTTATTTTGTATGATATGCATGCTTATATAAAATAAAACATATTGGCCGCTTTAGAATTGTAAAATGAAGATTTTATCTGAAAGATAAAAGACTTTTTCAATAAATGTTTTAATTTTTCAACAGGCACAACATAATAGACAATCCCACAACTTTTTTGGCATAAGGTTCCTACTTCCAGAACATGCTTAGTTTCTACTTTTAATGAGTAGAAAGATTGCAGGGCTAAAATACCCTATAATGCACTATAAAAATCTTAATATTTATATTGTGAAAAGTCTGAAAAAACAGAATTTGGATAAAAAAAATGAAAAATTTATGCAAGAAAAAATAAATACGTCAAAAAGTAAATAAAGCAAAATGGACAAAATTGCAGGTTTTAGTTATTGTCGACACAACAAGACGGGAGAGAATCGTCTCCATTCAAGCTAGAGTCTGATCTGTAGGCGACTTCTCTCACAAAACAACGAAATTAGAGAAGATATGAAATAATTAAATCTCGATTCTTCGTAAGAAAACTTCCTTATTTCGTCATGAAGCTGATCCTTGCAATTTTCCCCTGGTCTTCTCGAAGATGGAGAGATATTCAAGGAAAAAGCAAGATTCCTAACAGACAACGACACAAAAAACGTGTTGTTATTGCTCAGCTTGATACAGAGTAGCATTCAAGCAAATTCATCAGCCTCTCATTGCGTGCACTTTATGCTCCCAGAAGAGGCGATTTTTATTGTCCCTTAATATCTTGCCATAAGAATGGCTGTGCACGAAGGACCTAAGGCTGATGCACAGCACTTAGTTACAGCACCTACCAGCTCGTGTGATTTTTTCGACATACGATATTTTTTGGACGAAAATACAGCCCAATTCCATGCCATTTTGGCATGGGTGCTCTACCATTAAACACTCTTTATACTCGCGAGGCCTTGGGTTAACACAGGGTCTCCTTCCACCTCGGACTTGAAGCTTTTGCTTAAGGGGCCGCACGTTTTTAAGGCCGCAAAAAATAACTTTTTCTGAAGTTTACACTGAGTAAAAGTATTAAGAAAAAATAATAAAGCATTTTTTGGTTTACAACGATCTCAAAATTGACAACAAATGGACTTTAATTTTTGCAGGCACTATAGTCATTTTGGATTAATTATTCGATTGCTATTTGATAGTGTTTCCAACTGCCTATTTCGTGGTATAAAACATGTTTCCTTGATATTTGCATTGGAGTTTAATGGAATAAAAAACTTTATTGGAATAAAGGTGACTTTATATGAATAAAGTGAATTTGGAATCAGACCCTATTTTGGAATAACCGCCAATTTGGCATAATGCCGGTTGGGACCTGTCACCTTTCCGCAACTTGACGCAACTGTAAACTATTCAATCCCATTTTTTGTTTGGTCGGATAAAATTTTGGTTGATTTAACATCATATTCTTCTTTAAGTCCTTTTGTATCTTTGATTTCATCAAAGAAAATCATAATTTTCGTTCTGGTTACCGAGATACAAATCGCATCTTTGTTCCAGTTTGAAATCATGGTGTTATCTATGGTTAACGTATGCTCCATATTCTATATGTATCAATGCTACCATCCAAGCACGTCATTGTCGGTAAGACCGAAATCTCGAAAAATTTATCTTTTTATACAGTGCGTATTGAGAAGATTTGATACGCAACAATGATACACATCAGCATCCATATGCAAAGTCACTATTCAGAATACGCAAATCGTCACAATGATGCACGTTTATAATATATGCGAAATATAACAATTCGATTTTAAGAAACAACTAACTCACAAATACATTAACTGCGTTACGCTGTATGATTTGTGTATAGTAAGTGCACATA
>JALKBU010000254.1:0-55230 GCA_023091735.1 Trichomonas tenax
AATCACACTGTTTATGAATGTATTAATTATAATTGATTTTGTTAATATATTTATAAATTCTGCGTTTTAATATAGGCTACATCTATATTATTAACATGCAGTTATACCTACAATAGATAAGATAAGATAAGAGAAGAGCTTCCATCATCTTCCAATACAAGATAGTGTTTGTTTAAGCAAAATAATATTGGATTAGCGGCTTGGTCTTTGTTTGCAGAGATATTATTGATACCACTGTAAACAAAACCCCAGAAAGGCACGTAAATGTTTTATCAGATCTGATCTATAGGGGGTCACTCGTTAAAAATCGCAAAACTCAAAAGAGTAAACATGAAAAAAAATTCAAGGTTATATCTCTGCTATGACAATCAATTTCCTGATGGAAATAACAAAACATTATGGCCAGATATCGAATTGTCCATGCCGTTTCAAGGACATGAGACAGTTCGAATGACAATCGGAGTTGTGACTCCATCTGTCCTGAGCGCAAAATTGTTTTGACATCCAATTTTGGGCCAAAAAAAGAATTTTATGAAAATGCAAATAAATATTTTAATAGATACATTACAGCTCTATATTATTGGCTGATTTAAAATCGAAAATTTCTTATCTAAACCCAAAAAAATAACATTTTTTTTGTTTTCAGAGTGGGTGCAAAGGTCGAAAATCAAGGGCATTTTAGAAAGAGTAAGAAAACACTAAATTATAAAATGATGGAAAAGATTAAACATAATTAATTTGGGAGAATGAGATCTTCCTGTCTCTGAAGCGAACGTAGTTGATTGTTTTGTCGAATATAACAAAGCCCCCATCAGAAGCTTTGTTGATGACTGACATAAGATTTTGTTCTCCGAGTCCAAGTTGTGAACAAGTCTTCTTAAACTCATCGGATAAAGCATTCAAAGGAATCATAGCTTTACCAATAGACTTCATAGACTCAATGAGAGGCTGGAACATCCTCGAAATGTTATAAACTTCATCCTTTGTATCTCTTTTTGGTGTCGCAGAAGGTGAAAATTTCGAAGTGAGATCAATCGATCTGTCCATGGCAATAGGAGACCTGAGATCGATAATATTGTTATTTTCAATGGATGTCAAAGGCTGAATTGGACCTGGTGAGCTTGTAAAGTTTTGATCAAATGATTCTTCTTCAATAAACTGATCTTCTTCCTCTTCAGCGGCAACATCATTATATGATACTAATTCTTGGTTCTCTGAGGGTGTTTCTGCGTTTTCGAAATCTTCTTCCATCGAAGTTTGTGTTTGACGCAATTCTTTATCTTCATTAACTTCAGCAGCAGGTTCTCCGTATGTCCATTTGTTGTATTTTATTTTATTTTGACCGTAGAATGAAAGTCCGATTTGATCGAACATTTCTTGTTGATTTTGAGTCGTGTAATAATAAAATTGCTTTGGATTGACGGTTTCTATTAACGAGATCCAACTCATTATGCTTGAAGAAGCAATAATAACGTTTTTAATTTCTTTATTTTTGCCTGTGAACAATAATATGTCGGCAATGATATCATAGAAAGACATTTCACCGAACCTTATAACAGAATCGATGATTTCCAGAAGATTGAAGATTTCTTGCGGAATTTTCGTTTGATTCTTTGAGAAAACGAATAATTTAGTTATTTTAGACTTTAGTGTTGTCGAAATATTCTGAATGAACTCGATATTTGAAGCTGGGCATTGTGTGCAGTCCCAAATCGCGATCGATGTCATTTTATTCTAAAATGAAATTCTCTTCCGAGATTTAAATGTGATTTTTGATAATGTTGCCAATGATAAGTGTTAAAGACTTAGAAAAGAGTTTTCGTGTACGTTTAAAATTAAAAATTATTGCGTTATCTCGATTTCTAACACGAAAACACCCATATTTGATTTGATAAATCAACTGGATGCAAACACAAAAAGTGTAGCATAGAAGATTGAATTTGTTTTATGAATCAACATTTGAATCAAATTTTCAAAATCGACGTAAAACACAAAATTCTATCATAAACTATAGTGCTTAAATCTATCTAATTATTTTCTGTGTGTGAGTACCCATATCGATCTATTCTTCAACTTTATCACTATTGAAAAAAATTCTATATTTGGTTTTATAAAGAATAAGAACATAAACTTAACTTCCCATCGTCTCTATGGTGATGTGCTAGAGTATAGAACTAATTAGTTCGATATTCATTGATGTTTGATGAAAATAAAATAATTTTCCAAGGATCAAATTTGATTCATTCTTATTATAATCTAAAAGCTTTTACATTATACCAATATATTGCAATTATATATTACTAAATACTCTATTATCTAATCATGAAAGAAAGCAATTATTTCATTATCTTTTGGTCGAAATATCAACAAAATATCATTGCCGAAAAGCATAATCAAAAATTGGTAATTGGAATATTTTCCATCAAATGAATGTCATGGTTTCATGAGATATAACAGAATCCTTAAAGATCGAAAGTAAAGCGAATAATTGATTATTTGAGGTTATTGATAAATTTAAAAAATTGTTTCAAAAGTGACGGAGGGGAGTGGAGTCACTTTTGTAAGAATTTATTTAATCGTTATGCCTTGAATTTTGAGATCAAATTATCCTTAGGTTTTTCACCTTGAAATGATAATAAAAAATCAATTTTGGTGGGTGTAATAACATTATTGACTTCATCTGATTTGCAGAAACCGTTAATATTTTTAATGGAAGTCTCCATTTGATGAAAGGGTTCTCTTTGTATTCCATCAAATTTTAAGGACCAGACTTCTATACCAGATGACTGTTGACCAGAAACTCAACTCCATTCTTAATATTTGAGTCATTTCAATATTAGCTATTGTTATTTCTTTGACCTACCTTAAAAAGAAGCATACAATCCATTTCTCCCATGACTTTAGTCTTCATGTTGTTATATAAATTGTTGTTTTAATAAAAATACACCCCTAAAAATAGATTTTTTATATTTCAAGGTTAAAAACCGTGGTAGAATTTAAAATTCTCAAAATTCAATGTAAATTAACCACAAAAATGTAAAGAGTTCTCAATTATGTAAATATGTCGTGTAAACATAACGTTTCTTTACATTTGTCATGTAAATAAATGTTGTTTTCATTTACAAGTCAATATCAGCTTTTTGAACATCAAAAAAAAATGTGCAGGGAAGTCGATGTTCCTTCATCTTCTTCTGGGGATAAAAAGCAGAAAGCGAGAAAGCCCAGAGCCTCTGTTCCTCCTCCAGAACCTCCAAAACCGCAGCCACCTATTGAAAAACCGATTGAAAATTCAAACAGAATCGTTCTTCCGCCACATGTCACGGGAATATCAGGAGATCCACTTAACATATTACATCTTGACGAATTCCATGACTTAGAGCTCTCAGATATGGACAGAAGATGAATTTCATTTTTATTCAATTTTTTATATCAACTAACTCTTTTCATAATTCGTCTCATCAAAGTTCTTTAGTACCCATTCATAGAATATTGTTACAGTTACTCGATTCTTACCCAAATTAAAAATTCAAAATTTTCATATCTTCTAAATATCATAACACGGCTGCAGAACATGAATTCATTCACTCCATTTCATATATTTAAGTTGATTATAGTTGAATCGAACGAAATTTGGTTTATCAGATATTAGTTTTTTATATATTAGCTATTGGTACACTTCAAACTCTCCTTCCCCTCAGTACATTTTTATTCCTTTCTTTGTTTTTGTTTAAAATGTTATATTTGTTTTTTGTTAATTTAAAAGATTATAATACAACTTTATACAACATCTATAATACGTTTGATCCAGTTAATCAACTTCTGGATCAATTTGATCATCATGCAAAGGATAAGTTCTTTCTGAGTCCAAACCATTTACATCACCACACATTCTGAATGGGACCTCAGGAGCTGGTCCTGAAGGTAAATCATCTGTGCATAATGTTGGTGTGTAATTTTCCGGTAATTTGAAGCCTTGACAGACAATGAATGATTCAACAGATGACAATCTGCAAGCGCGTGGTTTACACATTGTGATTTTTGAGAAAAAGCATCCAAATATTGCTAAAAGTTTTGGAAGCGATTTTGTGCGGAATATCTTTGAAACAAATGTTCCTCCTTCACGAAGAACCATTGTTGCAATAGCTAATGATGCTTTAACAATGTTATGTTGAACGTATTCATCGAATTCGATTCTCATAATTGTGTCTGGAGCTCCATCAGCCATAACAACATCTGCTTTGTTTCCTTCGAGTAGACCAATAACATTTTCTGCTGTTTTTACGTCTGTTATATCACCACGAAGCTCTGTAACACTATCAATCGGAACAAGTTTACGTAAATCTATAGAAATAATCTTACGGCGCTCCGTTTCAGGCATAAATTTAGCGCATACTTGTGACCACGAGCCTGGAGCTGAACATAAATCGACGGCTCTATCTGAATTCTTAAGAAAATGCATTTCTGATTCAACCTGTATCAGTTTGTACGCAGAGCGCGCTCTCCAGCCTTCTTCAACCGCTGTCTTCTTGTAAACATCTCTGCGAGAAACAGAAGCCTTCATTTTAAATGTGACAAAATTTAGCACTTTTTTGTGGTAGAGTTTTGTTTTTGATTATGATGTATTCTAATAGAGAATCAAAAATAACAATGATTTATAATTTTAGATTTTTACAAATCCAATTTATGGTATGAGGAAAATTGTTTTTTCAAAAATATTTTTATAATTTTGAAAATTCAATTTTATAATAATCATTAACATCTCATTGTCTAAGCACTTCCATCATAAATTATTTATAAAACTATGATTTACATAACATTTTAAACATTATTATCCTTATAATATTTAATTTTTAACAGAATTTTTATAGATTTGAAAAAGTATCAATGATAAATATAGAGTTAATCCATACATTATCTTTACACTCATTATAAAATTAATTTTTCAATATAATGATAATGGTTATATTCTTTGAAAATTAATAGAAGAGAATATTTGATTTGATATTCATTCTAATTTTATTATATATTAGAAAATGATCTCTATGATGCTATAGTTTAGGAATATTAAATTATTGTTCTAATTTACAAAATCCGCAAATGTTATTTGATTGCTGGGAATTTAGATGTTAAAATATTTGACAAATTAAAATAATTTACATGTCAAAAACAAAAAAAGGTGAGATTTCGGTGATGAGTTATGTTTATATTCGATTTCCAAAAATCATTATAATAGACGAAAAACTGAAAGAAACGGAGTCATTCCAACTCCTCGTCAGCCAATTAACGAACAAAGAAACATTTTATATAAAATTGGAAGGTAAAAATGAATTTACGTCCGATTCTGTTTGCCAGTTCCCGATAATAAAGAAAATAAAGACAGGGTTCTCGATTATTTTAGCTGACGCAGACAAAACAAAAGAATTTGCAAGAATTGCACTTCCTTTGTCTTGGTTTGAAGAAAATTCAGTTGTTACACAGGAATTTAATATGATTGATGTCGATAGTGAAGCAGAAATCGCAAAAATAACTGTTCAAGTTCATCGAAATCTCAATGGATCCGTTCCATTTGAAGCTCCTGTTGGACAACTTCTTGGTGTATTCACTGCTGCACCAGAAAAGAAACAATTACAAACACTTCCAGATTCAGCTTTCCAAGAACCTCCATTTGTGCAGCAACAGAGACTAATTCAGGAGCAGCAAGTGCAGCAACTGCAATTTGTACAAAATCAAGAATATCAAAACCAAATTCCGCAAAAACAGATTTACGGCCAACAGCAGCAAATTCCACAGCAAGCATATGCCCAGCAATCGATTCCACAGCAAGGTTTCAATCAAACACAACAATATCCAAATCAAAATGTTCAACAACAAGTTTACATTCAACAACAGCCAAATTCCAATCCACAGAACCCTCAGCAGCAAGTTTACATTTCACAGCCTGTTTATATTCAACAACAATCTCAACAAAAGAATTCAAATCCTCAACAAGTTTATTCTCAGCCTCAATTCGTTCAGCATCCTCAAAACAAGGACTCATATCTTCAACAGGCTAATCAACAACAATATCTTCAGCCACAATTCATTCAACAACCAATTTACATTCAACAGCCATATCTACCACAGACATTACAAGGATATAAAGTTGTTTCGCAGCCTCAAAAACAAGATTTCAATCAATATCAACAACAAATGAATGTTCCTCAGCAGCAAATTTATCAACAAATAATTCAAGTTCCATATCCTACACAAGAAATGGCACAAGAAGCACAGTACCAGCCTCATGTATACATACAGACACCACAGGGACTTCTTATTCCTCAACAAGGTTTCATTCAAGGAATGATTCCTCAAATGCCTGTGCAGTACCAATTCGTTCAACAACCGAACGTTAAACGTGTGAAGAAACGGGTTGTTAAGAAAAAAGTTGCAGAAACACAAGAAGAAACACAAGAGTAAGAATTATTTTTGTTTTGTGATTAAAATTGTATTATATTGTTATAATATTTCAACTAGCTAGCTCATGGCCTATCGATTTATCATTATTTTGAAAGTTAATCCTCATTTATCAATTTTTCATTAAAACTAATTTAACGGAATATAGATTTTGCTTTTGAGTTTTTGTTAAATTAAAGGGGTTCTATAAGAGCACATTGCTTTTTGAGTTCAAAATCGATCAATAACTAGAATTTGTCATGATTTATATAAATATAGCAAAATTAGAGGGTATTTTTATTGTCATCGATATAAGCTGCAAATAAAGCTTGATTGATTGCTTTTCCTGCCATGAATTCATTAGGTTTGAAATTCTTCAAATAAATATCGTCATATTTCTTAGATTACATAGCAAATAAATAGGCAAATCTCAAGAATAATATCAGGCAAACTTTGAATGAGTAATATATATGTTTAGAGCAAAAACATCAATACATCATTTGAACTTTGGAATATGTCAGATTTGATTTTACATGTCAAAATTAAATTTCGACCGTTAACTCCTTTATATCACACTCTAAGAAGGAAAATAGAATGTACAATCTATGTAGTCAGCAATTTTTATGATACAATTTACCAAAATCTAGTTTTCGAAATGTCAATGTCTGATCTTTTCATTTATCGATAACATGATGTTTTGACCCCATCACCATCCTCATCTCAAGCAGTTGGAGGGAAAATCGAACGTAAGCCAGGCATAAAAACAAATATTCGAAGAAATGAACTATTAGCAAAACACAAAAACTTAACAAAATGTTGCAAAACACAATTCATTCTAATCTCTACTAAAATTACATATATGTCACCTTTGCAATTTTTCTATATTACTCACAGATAAAGAGATATTGATCAAAGAATGTTCATTTTAGAAAAACAGTATTTTCTCGAAATTTACTCGATTAATCACCAGTTTTTATTTGGTAAAGCAGTTGCGTATATACCCATCAGTTGATATCGAAAAGGTCCCGAGAAATCTAATATTCAAAATTAATGTTTGCATATGCCAAAACTCGAAGTTTCCTATTCAAGCAACTATTTCAAAACCACAAAATCAAATAATATTTTTATGTGCAAAATATTATAAAGTTAAAACAAATGGCTTCTATAGAGAAATAAACAAAGAGAGAAAAGCTAAAGGGGTTTTCGCTAGTATTAGTGAAATATTTAAATATAACAAACAAAAATAAAGATTATAAACAGATTTGATTAATGAAATTAATAAAATGTATCAATCCTGGTGATAGGTCGTGAAGTAACATAAGTAACATAAGTCCTAAAACGAGAAATTTGTGACAATTTATCTGTACCGTTATAAATCGTCAAAATTGGGTGTCCGGACGGTATTGCGTCTCTAGAAGAGTCCAATATCCTCATCGATGTCTTTCTATTCGTCGATGCCATTGGAGCTATTTTCGGCATTTGCGAGATTTGCAGTTGCTTGTTCTCATTCGCCATCTTTGAGTATGGCACAATGTTCACTTGAGCTCTCGTGTATCTGGAATTCGTTGCAAGTTTTATTGCTTTAAAATCATTCGAAGCGAAAACAGCCAAAACAGCCGCTTTCGAAATCGTCAATAGTTTGTTTTCGAACTCGAACTTAAATCCTGTCGTTTGTGGTGCTGATGCTCTTACCATTAAAATAAGAGAATTTGTTTTCATGAATTTCTCGAATACAGCTTCGCCGAAGAAATATCTAGAATTGCGTTGGTAGTAATCTTTGATCTGTGATGACGGTTCAGAGTAAAACATTCCGACATTATTGAGTTCTAGCGTATTTAGAGGTCTTTCGATATTCAAAAGCTGTTGAAATTCAGTGAACTCAGGGCATAAACCGCCGTGCATGCAGAAAACGCTCTGGAAAAAGATGGCTCCAATTGGAAGATAAGAAAATACGTTCATAAACTGATCGAATAAAGTTGTTGACTGTGGATAGTGCTGTGCGATTTCGTTGTACAAGTTCCTGTTCTTTGCGTTTTGGTAGAATTCGTTTTTACCGCGGAGAATGAAAATATTTCTCGGGTAAACAAGCTTCAAAGCGAGGATGAAAGTAGCTGTTTCAAGTGAAAATTCACCATCATCGATGATGTTACCGAGAAAACAATAAGTTCTTGTGGGCGGAAGTCCAAATCTTGAAAGAACCGAATAAAATTGAAAAATATCTCCATTTAAAGCCCCTATCACTATGACACGTGCGAAAATATTGATAACAATTGGCTCTTTCTGCATCAAATATGCAGCGTTTTCCAACAATTCATTCAAATCTTTTTCTTCAAAGAAAGGTAATTTTAAATTCGACGAGGTATTGGGTATAGGCGCCATCTGCTGCCTCATGTTTGATAAATGTGTTCGGACTATTGTCGATATAATGGTAGGAATTGGCATTAAAATTTAATAAATTATTCCAAAAGTGACGGAGTGGAGCGGAGTCACTTTTGTAAGAATTTGTTTAATAGTTATGCCTTGAATTTTGAGATCAAATTATCCTTAGGTTTTTCACCTTGAAATGATAATAAAAAATCAATTTTGGTGGGTGTAATAACATTATTGACTTCATCTGATTTGCAGAAACCGTTAATATTTTTAATGGAAGTCTCCATTTGATGAAAGGGTTCTCTTTGTATTCCATCAAATTTTAAGGACCAGACTTCTATACCAGATGACTGTTGACCAGAAACTCAACTCCATTCTTAATATTTGAGTCATTTCAATATTAGCTATTGTTATTTCTTTGACCTACCTTAAAAAGAAGCATACAATCCATTTCTCCCATGACTTTAGTCTTCATGTTGTTATATAAATTGTTGTTTTAATAAAAATACACCCCTAAAAATAGATTTTTTATATTTCAAGGTTAAAAACCGTGGTAGAATCTAAAATTCTCAAAATTCAATGTATAACGATTTAAATATTTTTTGATAAAAACTTTTTCGAAAACTATTTGATACAATCATACGGCGAGTCAATATAATGAAAATCAAAAACCGCGGTTTTGTTAGCTTCGGCGGTTATTGTCCCAGAAAATATTGAGATGTGAGATTTATCATATGTTTTATTTCATATTGTAGATTATTATTTTATTAATTTCACAAAATGAACTTTTCAATTATTTACAATTGTGTCGATTTGTATAATATACATAAACATGTTTATGTTACGAAAAAATAATTTACTTTTGTAAATATTTCAAAATTATCCCAATTCAATTTGAAAGTTCAGATATATTCTATTTAGATGGTACCAAGAATTCTTTTCGGTGACTGAATAAATACTAAATTTGTTTCAATATCAATACCAACTCCATAAGTTTGCTTCTCAACGAATGAATTTGCGTTAAGTCTTCCGTATTGTCCTAATTTCAGACGAATTAAACAAATTTTTTTCATCGAAAAATGCTTCTCCATTTCCGCCAAACAATATTTTGTATGGAAATAATCCTATTCCTAGTCTGTTTTTATTCTTCGTAAATCCCGCAATAAACATATAATCTCCACAAATGTGGGAAGCTTCGCAAGGGTAAAAAAGTGGAAACAACGATTGTTTTCCCCTCAATTTTCCACTTTTTTTGACGCATCAGACGACGATTATTCATTATTCGATCGAACTCGATATCGACTCATGTGGTATATATAGACAAAAGCTTCCTTAATATTAGAAGAGAGCATGGATATATGCTTCTCGTGATAATATTGATTAGTTATAACAGTCGATTTTTTGACTTAATTTTATTCAGCGAAGAAAATTACTCAAAACGAACTAATTTTGTAATATGTTCTTTATCTCTGTACTCTTATCCATATTATCTACGTAAGTGCTCAAAAATCGTACATGACCAAAAATCTCAACTTCTGATTGTGCTAAAGAAATCGAATTTTGGCTATTGTTAATGTATTTATTCGATATATTTTTGTATTTGAGTTGAGTGGTGTATGTTATTTGTAATATATGCAAATTTTAACCAAGTTCAATATCTCATTTAATCTGACAAGTGTGTATTGCATGTATTCACCTATGAAAGCATTTGCAATTCTTTTCTTCCTATTAAATACATTGTGAAATCAACTCGAATGCTTTTGTTTATAGAAAATAAATAATTTTGAATTATGAAAAATAAGACATTGATTCTTTTTAGATATATACGTGAATATACCTTGTATTTAAAACGTAGGCATTACAATGAATTAGAAAAATATTGTAATAATATATCATATTAAATATATATCAAATAATATTAAATATATTTTGAAGAGGAAAGATATGATTCATCTTATGTTAAGATCAGGAACATCATTTAATACTAATAAAAATTTATCATACTAGCTTGGCATGTCATACTTTTAGTTTCTTTTTCTCAAATAACATCTCTTGATCCTTAAAGCCCTATAATCTAGGCTTCAATAATTATTGTTTAACATTCATGCTTAGATTATTTCCCAACTTACCCGGGCACACCACAAAATTCGAAATACTCAAGAATTTTCCTATTTTTCAATGCACATTGCATATTTATTCTTTTACTCTTTTCTTTTTCTTTGTTATTTAGTAAATATATGCTTATTATATTATTTTTAATCAAAATCAACTTTACAAAAAAGATAGTTATAGAAAGATTCTGTTAAAAATAATAGGAAAAGCTGACACTTTCCAAACATACGTTAGTTGAATTTGTCCAGCACTCTTTTTCAATTCTTCCAAAGTTAATATATTCGAAACAATAGCTAATTTCCTCGTTAGGCATTGATTTTAACTGATAAAAATATTTGTAAATTGCTCAATTTTTGCGATTTTTAATTATGGGGATGGAGTTTTAGACAAATTTGTCATAGCAAAATTTTGAATATTTCATATTAGAAGCTAAATATGGTGATGAGGCCAAATTCAAAATTTAATTGAAATCATGAAATATGTACGTTAAAAAAATGTTGTGCATTATCCACCAGTTTTTCACTGATTTTGAGAGTTATCCGTGAAAACATCTCTTTAATCAGCGAAAAACTGGTGGCTTGTCCTTAAAGGATTTACAAATTCCTTAATTTTCTCGCGATTTCATCACAATCAAGGCATCAACAGTCAACAAAACACTGGATACGAAGCTACTCTTCGTATCTGTGGTTTGTTGACTGTCAGCGCCATCGATATTCGCTCAGTTCTAACTTATTCCGCCGACTTTTACAAATCTCCACTTTCTACGACTCACTGAGGTTCCTGAGATACATGATGATGCAGAAACCCCATGGAGTCGTAGAAAACGCGACTAGTTCAAATATTGCATTTATCGATCTACATTACTCGCTTTGCTTGTCAAATGCCATGATAACCAGATAGCTTATGTGCATCAGTTTGTCACAGCATTTGACAAGCAAAGCGATCTGTAGTTGATAATTATCCGTTAATAAATATCATCAAAAATGAACAATTTCTCCAGATATTTGCTATTCTGGAGAGTTTGTGCAAGAATTTGATCATTTTTGATGATATTTATCTTTTTGGATAATTTATCGACGCCAAGCACTAACAAACACAAAAGTTTCATCTACAGAGCACAGGTATTCGATACATACTCTACATAGTGAAGTATAGTGCTTCCATATATTTCATGATCGAATACAATTGAAAAAGACGTGTTTCTTGCCATTTTTCTCCAATAAATTGATGCAGTGAATGATGTGGACAAGAAGCAAGTTATTTTCAAAGATATTCAATCTCATGGATTATTATCTTGGCTTTTACAGCTATTTTGAGCTCTAAATGCAAATTTGCAAAAAATAGTGTTTAACGTAGGGTTCATTGATACACATCTCAATATTATTATATTCTTTTTAATTTTATCCCCCGACACATAGAACGCATAAATCAGTGTGTATAAAAAGATAATTTTTCTAATTCTTCCAAACCGCAAAAATTTTGAAAATAAATGTAAGGGGTATCAATCTCTCTGTCATTACACACCAGTAATCATAGTGAAATGGTGAATGAAGAAGATTTTTTTTTAAAAATAATCGTCGTCTGACGTGTCAAAAAAGTGGAAAAAGGTGGAAAATTGAGGGGAAAACAATCATTGTTTTCACTTTTTTACCCGCGAAGCACCCAACTTCGTAATACCATCATCACACATTTTTTACCGAAACAACTTTCTTTGAACTTTCTAACGTACATATTACACCATTGCATTGCCCGGCATCATAATTGAGCAGTTTTTGTAAAAATTAGGACCGGTTTTGTAAAAGTCAATTTGATAAAAATCGTTGCAATAACATACAGATGAAAATATGTTATTTCAGAGCTTCATATCCATGTATAAAATTCCCTGCACTAAATTTAAAGGTTAAAATATGTAGATTAGATATTGATTTCATCACATTTAGAAATCCTATCGTCTTTTATTCCATAGATATTGTTCATGTTATTGACATCGATCACCAAAGGTGGCCCATGTTGAGAGGAATCGAGATATTAATAAAACGACATATTAGTGACGACAAGTGAATTATCATGAAGAAAAAATTATAATTTTTGATAGAGACTCTTCTGTTAAGGTTTCATAGTATTACTCTGTTTTGGATTTGTCTGCTTTCTATTGAATAGGGCTTCTTGATGTCCGTTGAGATTGCAGGAGGTTCAAACTTTCATTCTCATCATATAATGATGATATAAATTTTATGAATATCTGAAAATAAGATCTCTGAAAATTTTCCACTTTTGAAGAAGTTTATCGCTTCTTTGAAGAGCAACAAGAAAATGGAAATATTAATGTTATTCTTATTGCATGCAAAGTTTGCTTCAGGGAAATTCGAGATGATGAAGGCGATAGAATATTTCATTATTGCTGCTACAAAGGCAACATTGATCTTGCGAAAACATTGATCAACTGCAACTGCGATTTTAACGCTGTAACTACAAATGGAACAAACGCATTTATGGCTGCTGCAATTGGTGGTAATCTTTCTTCGATTCAATTCCTCCTCGCATCTGGTTTTGACAAAAATTTTGCACGTTCAGATGGTACAACCCCAATTATTATTTCATCATAATATGGTCATCTTGATGTTGTCAAATTTTTAGAATCTGTTGGATGTTCTTCATTTGAAGGACAACGATGGTTCTTCATGCATATATTATGCATCACAAAATGGTCATCTCGATGTTGTCAAATATTTAGAATCTGTTGGATGTTCCGTCAACTCGAAGGTCAACGATGGTTCTTCATGCATAAATGCTGCATCATAAAAAGGCTATCTTGATGTTTTCAAATATTTATATTCGAAAGGAGCAGATCCAAATTCAGCAGTGAATGATGGTTCAACTCCAATTGAAATTGCAACAGCAAATGGCCACTTAGATGCTGTCAAATATTTGAAATCAATGGGCTGTCTTTATGAGTTAGAAATCGCTTTAAATTTAAATTCTATTTGATTCAAATCCTAAACAAAATTTTTATATATTGAATTAATATTTTTCTTATTAGGTGATCTCAAATGAATTACGTTACATGTCATAATGTCAAAAATATGTTACATGTCAAAAGTGATTTTAGACCCTGATTTAAGATTTTAGACCCTGTGTTCCATCACTTTTAAAAATGTCTCGAAAAAATAAGAAGAAAGGAATCTTGGGACAATTGAATGCCCAAGTTTCTTCGTGCGATGTTCCAAATCTCGTAAACGAACTCGATGTGGAATCTTTTCCAGCTTATAACATAATTTACGAGTTATTCAAAGAAAAGAGCATAAAAACTATATATTGTATAGGAATTGGCGATCCGTGTAGAAATTTAGCTGCTAGATATCAAATATCATTTGTATTCAAAATTGCAAAATCTTTAAATATCGACAAACTGATATTTTACGATCCTTGCACGTGTCCAGACTGCTTGCCCGTGCTTTCAAAAATGAAATTTTCTAATTTAACAGAAGATTCAAATGGAGCATATTTATCTGGCGATAACACAGCATTTTATCTACCTCATTGCCCTGCATTCTTGTATCATAATCTATTGGCAACGAATTTATCTCCAAAACATTTTCAAAATTTAATTTTAATTGGAAATTCATTCTCAGAGCATGCAAGTCAAGTAAAAGTTGGAGATGTGAAGTATAAGTCTCTAATTGAAGAAACATATAACAATGGTTACATCGTTGAAAAAACACTAGATTTTAATGGAAATATATTTTTCCATAATACATCTTTGTTGATGCCAAATCCATCAAAACTTCCAACAGAAACAGACCCATTTTGGACAAAGAGAAAATTACTTCCTAATACAATTAATTAAGATTGTATATTAGAATAATAGAGAATAAACACTATTTGTTTGGTAAACATGTATATATTTAAACGCTTTTTATACAAACAAAAATAATATAAAAAAATAATTAATAAAACAATGAATCGTATTATATTAACTTCTTAATACAGAAACTATTGAATTCTTGTGTGATTTTGTTATTAATGACCAAATAATAAAAAATATAATATTACTCAGAATCAAAGCTATTTTGTAGTGCCTCTAGCTCCAGCTCGAACATCACACTTGATAGTTTGATATTGTGAACTTCAACAAAGAAATTTAATATAAATTGTTTGAAATCTTCAATATTCTGGCAGTTCATCAAACTTATTCTCGTCCTTTCATAAATTCCGTCATCAGCATTCTTGATTGAGCCATTTATAACAGTGATTATTGCATTCACAAATTGTTCTTTGTTAGGAATGATTGTAAACAATAAATTGAGTAATTTTGCTACTAATTGAACGATTTCATCGCAGTAATCAGTGAGTTTTGGCATTTTGTGCAATAATTTTGCTACAATTGAAACAGAATAAGAAGAAAGATATTCTAAATTCTTTGAATTACTTTTTGTGATGTTTGTGATCAACTTAAGAACCTCCATTCCCATTGTTGGTTCATCTTGCGGAATCATTAAAATTATAAATGAAATATCTTTGTCATTCAAGCAATTTCGATGGTGCTTGAATATTTGGACCAATATTCTGATGCCAATAAAACGTGTTGAAGAATCATTAATGTTTTCTGATAAAATATTTGTTTCAAGATTATCAATAAAAGCAGTTTTGATACTATTAATAAGGTCATCATTAGCTTTGTCTGAACTACATATATCCAAAAATAGCTCAAACAGTTGAAAAGGAATCAAATTGATTGGAATACGAATAAAACTTTCAAGAATGTTATTAATGTCATGACATGAGGCGTTGCAATATAACCTGGGTATTAAATTCAATGTTTCTCTAAAATATATAAATTCATGATTAGACCATGAAGAATCGCCAAGAGACTGTATTATTTCTAATAATTTATCGATGTGCCTTATCATTATATCATTAATGATGGCTAAATTCGATTTAATAAAATCTTTCGCAATATTTTCGCTATTTGATGATATAACAATGTAAATACATAAAGTCACTCTTATTATTCGCTGCGCTTCTTGAGTGAAATAGTCTCCTTGTGTTATTTGCCAATTTTGAGCAATAATTTCAAAAATTGCGTTCAATGAATTATTTATCTCATGTGCATGATAAATCGAATCAGCAAGGCTTATTAGGATTTCTATGTAATACTCGCCTTCATATAATGAACTTGGTAATATTTTATTAATTAAAATTTCATGAGCGATGCTTGATATTTTGGATATGAGAACTGCTAGTTGTTTACCAGTTGTCCGCGCTGTCATAATCTTTCTATCTAAAATATTATCCAATAAATCTTCAAAATATCTTTGATCAAGTGCATTTCGTTCAATAAACTTAGTACACATAAATAAAAAGCACGAAATTCTATATTCTGATACTTCTGGTTGACAACAATATGAATAATAAAATTGGTAAATTGAATCAGCGAAATCATCAACGACAAAGTGACATATAGAAGCGGAATAAATGAAATTAGTTAATATATCACCCTCATTTGGATTTGCAACAATTTCAGTAAAAATATTTTTCAAACTTTCTAAAACTGCGTCTTCTTTGATTTTAATGAGCACGATAAGTATCCTTCGCATCTTTATAAATGTTTCACGTTCATAAGAAGTTTGGATATCAATTCCATAAAAGAAATCAATTGGTGGCGACATTTTTCTTATTAATTGATTTGTAATTTCATCAAGAAGACTTAGTTGGTCCCCATTTACTTGTTGCTGTGACTCTTTAATGAAATTATATAATTTTAATGCATAAAATTCCCAATATTCATAACTATCGTCAAAATTCTGTAGTAATCTATTATTTAGAACACTTAGAAGCGATTGATCAATGAATTCGAAGTTTTCGCGTATAAAATTTGGAATATTTAAAATATCGCTTTTCTTTTCGTCTTCAAGGAATTTTCTTATGGTCAAATTTACGGTATTCGGTGATAAATCGAATCTCTCTGATATTTTTGGAACAATTGAATAAAAATATTCAAATCTTTTTTCAATCAAATCAAAAAAATGTGATTCTTGTAAAATTTCAAGTGGAGTAAGTTCAGCAATTTGTTTCAAAACTTTTTTCCCGCATCTCAATGTTGGTTTATTATATAATGATTGAATTATTGAAGACTCATTCTGAAAAAGAATGTTTTTGAGTTCATTTTTGTCGCATTCAACATCATTGTCTTCAATTAGTATAATCAGTTCGTAGATTAAAGTCATATCTTCACTCTCATGAAAAATATTTGATATAAGTTCAACTCTTAGATCTTGAGGCAATTTGGTATAAAATAGAGCAATATTAGCGATAGTCTGATTGTACATTGTCTTGTCATTGAAAAATCTTTTAGAATTTGATTTGATGATTTTATATATCTCTAATAATTCATCTAAACTTGTTTCACTCATCTTTTGTTTGATGAATTTGTTAAATACATTGTTTCCTGCGAGAATTAGCAATGAACTTGTTGCGATTTCAAATATTGGAACAATTAAGTCAATAGAATCATCTCTTTCATGGAGATGAAATATTTGCTGCACTCCGTCTGAGTCAGCTGACAACTGACATCTTTCATAACGAAGTCCTATTTGATCAAGCTCTTGAATGAACTCAATCATTAACACAAAATGGCCAAAACACTTTTGGTTAAACATGCTTTTACTATCAAAACTGATTTATCATTAAAAAATCGCTCATTATTCATCAAGAAAATTGAATATTTTATTGGCATTTTATACAACTTTGCTTACCCAATAACTATTAGATGTATTATAGAGTAATATGATGCGGAATAATCAAATCCAATAACTTGCTGTAAACACTTTATTGAATGAAGTTTCCGTGGTAAAATAAGGTTAAGAGTTTTCGTACCTTTGATAAGGTTATATCATTTTAAATTAAGCTCAAAACGAAATATATCTGAAACAAGCTTTTCAATTAAAAGATTTTAATAAAGTAAAATAATATCAAAAGCGCAAAAAGATTCTAAAATAAAATGATGAACATATTATAACAAAAATCATACAACACATTTTAATGAAACAAGAATTTCCGTGTATAAAAGTTAGCAAACAAATAGATACAAAAAATATTAATCAGTAGCCCAGGAAACAGGAGGGAGCGGGGACCTACTAACATACCTGTTTGCAAAGGGTTTCGGTGGCGTCTTCCCGTGTGGAATCAACACATTTCTTCTACTCATCGGTTTTTTAAGCAATCCAAAAGTATTATTGACCGACAAAACAGGTGGACTGAAGAGGCCGCTGTCTATCGAGTTTTTTCTGCTGAGCCTAAACGATCCTGCTGTTCCATTTACAGATTGAACACCGCTTGCTGATGCTACTTGAGGAACACCCTGGTTTTCGAACTCATCCTTAAGCAGCGCTTTAAGTTCCGCTATCGATAAACGTTCTCCAGGATTTTTATTAATAGAACCTAATATAATATTTTGTAATGTTTTCGATGTTTGCGGCGGGAAAGGTAAAACATTCATGTTAAGGTACATGTTTACAATGTTATTCATTGTCTCGTAGTCATATCCAGTTAATAATGTGTACAAAGTGATGCCTAGAGAGTAAATATCCGCTCTCATTGGGTCATACGGTATTGTATCACTCACTTCTGGTGCGACGAATATTTTTGTGCCAACGTAACTGCAACATTTGTTTTGTTTTACAGTATGAGAAAGGCCGAAATCTGCAAGTTTTGGGTTTCCGAATTTGTTTATGAGAATGTTCGCTGGTTTTATGTCCATATGCGCGATGTTTCTTTTGTGTAAATATTCTAAAGCCGATAAAAGTTGATAATACATTTTCAATAGTGTCTTTTGGTTTAACGGGCCTTTATCCCTGATGAAATCAGAGAGATTGCCACCGGTGCATTCTTCTAATATCAAATAATGCAAATTTGGTGATTGAAAATAATAATAACATTGGATAATATTTGGATGAAACAACTGAGAAAGAAATTCTAACTCCGAATTGAAGTCGTTCTCCTTCGGAATCATCTTGCATACAAAGAAATCTTGATATTGCATTGAAAAAACGCGAAAACAAGTAGAACTGGCACCACCACCGATCCAGTCGCCCAGCGTATAGCCGTGGACAGCCAAACAATCGCTGATCTCGGCATCTAAATCTAAATTTTCAGTTTCTTCAGTCATAAAAAATATTTGAAGAGTCAAAATCGAAATTTGGCGATTTTGGGAAGACTTTTGAGAGAATTGAATACCGCTCAATTCTCTCAAAAGTTTTTCCAAAATCGCCAATCTTGATTTGTTGCGTTTTTCAAACGGTTTTCCATCAAAATCAAATCCAATGTCATCACAATTTATTTCTAGCAACTCATTGAATTGGAATGTATTATTTATGCATGTTATGATCCAGCATTTTTCGCAAAAATTAATGTTTGTCAAAACCGTTTTGTAAACAAATGGTTCCAGTATTGAAGGCGTTCTTTTCGCTATAAGATCTCCAACCTTTTCAATCGCTCACTAGCTTGATCTATAAAGCAATTAATTCTATACCTTCTATCCTACCAGAAACAGGAAAAGCTTTACTTATTCGAAAACAATTTCGTCGAAAGTTTTCATACCTTCATACTTTCGAGTTTGAAACTCATTCCTATCGGCAGGCATGTCTCGGCCTTTACTCCATTTGATATTAGCTTCTTCGCTAATTTATCAATAATACAAAAATTTTAAATAGAAATTGAAGAATATCATTCTAGCATGGTAATTAAACAATTTTATTTCTAACAAATTGAAATATTTATTTTTCGTAAACTATAGAATTGGATGAAAAGTAAACTCTCAGTTTTGAAAAATTCAATGGATCAAGATTTTTGTTTAATGTTAAAAACTATATTTAGCATCTTCTGTCATATCCAAATTTATCCAAATTTTCGATTTTTTTTTATTTTTTTAAAATTATGATTTTATTGCAAAAATAGATATAACTTCACACATCAAAAAACATTATGATGACGAAAACGAATTATTTAAAGAATGGAAAAATTTTTATTGGATTTTTGGTGTTAAAATATAATGTTTTCAATATTGTTTTAAATATTTTTGATTTTTATTTGAATTTTTTAAAAAATTCACAGACATTTTTTATATATTTGTGATATTTGGATTTACATTCATGCAGAGAGCCCAAGTTTATAAAATAAAGAAATGCAATTTTAGAGGCCTTGACAATCAACAATATGAAAATTATGATGTTTAGATAAGCATTATGTTCTGAATTAATTCAATTCAATTATTTTTTTATGTTATGGAAATATGGCCATTTAATTTGACTAAATAATTTCACATAATTTTTGAATTTGTTCTGTCACCTTTTAACATTATTTTCAAAATCTTTATTTATTATAGTTTTAATCAGATCAAATGTCTTCAAATCCAAATATTTAAAAATTAAAGTGGCGTCGCTAAAAATATTTTTCCAATTTTCAAAATCTGAAATTGAATCTGTTTTGTTACCATAATTCTCGTTCACAAGTTCTCGAATTATTAATGACAAAGATTATGATTCGATTTATTGTGCCCGCAAAATATAAAGTCCACTTGTTGAGAAGGGGGTGCACGAGAATCCTTAAAATAGGAAGCTCTCCTTTTCAGGATGTATTACCTAGGCCCTAGGGGTTCTATCCTTCAAAGGATTTGGCAAAATAAGAACATTTGGTTTGCATTGAGATTGAGAGCTTCACCAACAAAAGTGCCACCAGGTTTTTTAATGGAATGTAACAACCCAAAATTTTGATAAAAGGCATTTTGAAGATGATTACATAGCAACTTATATACGTATTCCCATCAGTTGCTCACATTGTGAAATTCGTACAAAATAGTCATAATTTGAAAAATATTCAATAATTTATTAGTTGGCATAAACATTGTTTACTGCTAAATGAGAAAATTGGGTGTTAGTGGTTTTGTTTATTATTAAAACTCGATTTGATCGATACTTTTAATTTTTTTTTGCAATTTTTTTAAGTTTTAATGTTGTTTTTGCATATGCTTTTGCCATTTGTTTGTACTGCGATTCGTTTGGTATGCTTAATTTGAGAACAAACTATTCATTTAACTCAATATCAAATCCAAGAGTGAAACAAGAATCAAAATTCTGAAAATGAATACGAGGAAAACGACAATCACATGTGTTGTTTGAAATAACTGGGGCAAAATTTCGTAAATTTGATTTTAAAAGTCGAATTAGTTCAAATATTGAGTTATTGCTTACTTTTCATCCCAATGGAGACGTTGGATGTCACAAGGCAATTGAGGTCACTCAATGCGTATTGAAGTTACTAAGATTTGGACGCTAGAAACAACAATAAAGCGTACTTTATCTCAAAAAAATATTTAATTTTGATATGTGATGTGCAAATTGCATAATTAACAATGTAAACCCCAGAATTTTTTAAAATGGCTAGATTCTGGCTCATTGAGCATAAAATTGAATTGAAAATATAAATCACTATGGATGTGTAGCGTATAATAATCCGTCAAACGAAAAGTGATACTTTACGTGTCAGATATGACATGTAAAGTGATATTTTCAAATTAGAGGGTAGGGTCTCAATCATAAAATGTGATAAATATGATTTTGCCTTTTTCCTACAAGAGCGAAGACAAGAGAGACTGCAACTGTCTCAAAGACAGCATGAGGATGGGTCCCCATGGTGTCTTTGAGACAGTCGCAGCTAGTTTTTGCTACTCCAAGACGAAATCTGAATTTCAATAATTTAGCCGATTTCGTCCTGGACGAGTTTGTAGGCATTCTTTGCACCAAATCAGACCTGATGTTAGCATTTCAGGTGTGTTCTGGTGCAAAGAATGCCTACAAACTTTATTTTTTTAAAGTAATTGCAAAAAATTAATATCCTATTAAAATCGCATAAATGATGACCTTGGTTAATGAAAATGACATATATTTGGTTATAATTCATTTTTATTCAATATTTTTTTATTTCAAATATCACTTTCAAAATCTCTTTCTAAGACAATTTAATATGATAAATATAACTGAAAACACACATGCTTTAAATATGCATCGTCCTCCTCACTTCACAGACAACTTTTGAAAATTGATACAAATATTCAAACTTTCTTCATATCATAGCTATATAGCTAAATTATTGACATTCTGATTTCGTCCTGGAGTAGCAAAAACTAGCTGCGACTGTCTCAAAGACAGCATGGGGACCCATCTTCATGGTGTCTTTAAGATAGTCGCAATTATTTTTTCATGAAGTCACTTTTGGAGTCACACCCATTGTTGTGCCAATTTTTTAGGAATTATATTTGTGTCCTATAATATCACCACAGAGATAGTCCATTAGCATTTGTGATTATAATTTCACAACATTAAAGCTAAAATCAGCGGGTTTGATTTTATTAAAATTAATCTTGGGTTTTTGAACCTAAAAGCGAGTGATTTTTAATACACAATAGTTTGCAGTGTCACCCTTAAGTTATTCATAATAAATTGTGTTTTTCTCAAGAGCTTCTCGATAAATCTATGCTTTTTCTAGGTTGTTTATTATCTAAATGAAATGTGAAATATGAAAGTCATATAGCGCATTAGCGAATTTAGCGAACCCGTAGCCCATTCGATGCGCTATTCAATTTTGAATAGTTTACACATTTCGGGTTTTAACTACATTGTGCTTTCCTTTCGATTCGTTTACTAATCTTATAACCACCTGCATTTATGTCAGTTTTGTTTATATGTTTATATATTAACATCTTTTTTATGCATAATCTTAAACTTCTGAATTGCTTCTAAATTATGGGTCGGGTCTAACCGTTTGGATTCACCCCCTGCAATAATACTCGTAACATCATAAAATTCGATAATTATAATTACCATTTTGTTGGCACCACTGTATGCATATAATTTCTAAAGGAAAAAATATTGGTCTGAAAAATATTTCTTGAGAAAATGCAACATTATGTGTTTGAAAAAGGTGACAAAAATGAATACCTCATATAATTAATTGTATAGTTTGAAAACGGTTAGACCAGACATTGGACCCTTAAGAAAAATAGCAATTTTATTTAGAGGCTCTAATTAAGAAAATATGCGGTTTCATTCCTCATTATGCTACTGAAAACTGTTTCGGCAATAACAACGATTAAATATATTTTGATTTCATAATTAAAATATTAAACATTAGAATTATAATCATCACAATTTTGGTGATGGAAGGAAACAAGAATAAAATGCTCTCATAGGATGAACATGTGAATAAAATTTAAATGGATTTGTTTCTTCATGAACATGTGAATAAAATTTGAGGTGTTGGATCATAGGTACAGGCGTTGCAATTATCTTCAAAGACACCTATTAACTCAAAATCTTGCGATTCAATGGGAGATATAACTTGAGTGTTCCTTGTATTGAGATCTACATTAAACGATGAACAGTTTGTAAATATTGCACCATTATAACATATCGTGTTGGAAAAATTACAAATGTAACAATGAGTAATATATAATCTGTAATGTGAGTTAATACAATACCCATACGTATTAATAATATATATATATTCGCAAAATTGGAATATGTAAAAGAGTTTTGACAATTATGATATTTATTTCATCATAAAGTTACAAACACTGGTTCAAAAAATTCATTTGTAAAGCTTTTGCCTTGTTAAATAGATTAAATCTGCCTATAAAATCAAATTTTTCACATCGCATTACTAAAAATATGATTTTATATACAAAAACAATTAAATCGAAGATTGAGCACTAAATGCACGCAAACATAAATTAATAATTGGTTTCTGAAACGTTATCAAAAATCAAACAAATTAAAGTTTAGTTTTGTGAAGGCAATATAAATCCCAGAGAATCTTAATTTTAATGTTGCCTAAAATGACTTAAATATTAATATTAAAATCTCAAGTTGTAGTGTTTTACTGAAGCTCCTTCATTGGTATCATTTTTAATTCTTCTTGAGTTTCAAAACGAAGAATATAATTGTTAATGCAATAATTGCTGCTTTCTTATTGTCCTTTTTTACTTTTTGCACTTCTAGAGAATTAAAATAATCATCATCAAATTCAATTTCATAATTTCTCATTGGATTTATTAATGTATTTATGAAGTATTCATAAAGATATTCTGATAAGTAATTTTTGCTTTTATTGTAAATATCAATATCATATATGTACTAAAATTATTTCTTTCTGTTGGACGGATTTCATTTCAGCTCTGATAAATACCATAACTGTTAGAGGAATGTTCTTTGATGTGAGATTAATTGGATTCATAAGATCGAGTTCATATGAATCTTCCTGCAGAATGAATACGGCTTCTTCCATCCACCATGTAATCACTTTACCCGTTTGTTTGCAGTGTGTGGCGTTTGTGTTTTAGTGATAATTTAATGTGTTTGCAGTGGGTGGTATTATGAGTGTCGGACAAAAGTGCGCTATCATCTTTTGATATTTGACATTTTACATGGCAAGTTGTTTTCTTCAATCATTGCAATTTAGCGAATTGTTCCGCATTATATTCAGTGTAAATTTTGTCAAATGAAAAGTGTCGAAAATAGCAAATGTCAAACCTGGTTCGTGATAGTAACTGATTCTTTAACGTGTGATTCTAAAACTCATCAAACACAGTTTTGTTATGACTTATTTTGTAATGAATGATCAATACTAGAAACAGTTCGTGATATATTGATCAAATTCTTTATATTTAATTAAAGAATAAAAAAATAAAATCGATTGTTCAAAATATAATTAAATCAACTTCAATCATGGTTTGAAATGAAGTTTTGTGATGTCGATTGTTGTTTTGGAACTATTACAAATGTTTAATTTTGAAATAACATATTATTTGTGTTCAATGTGCCTATCACGAACTGTCCAGATGCCAATACGATGGAAAATAGAGATCTTAAGAAGATCAATCGCCATTTTGATCATTCCTGAAATTCTCATTTTACTTCCTTCAATTTCATTCCATTCGACTCCAACTTCGGATATTTTCATTCCAACACGGCGTCCAATGACAAGAAGCTCTGGATCGAAGCACCATCGTTGAATGTGTTGATTCATAAATAAAATTTTGCAAGCTTCACGTGTGAAAAGCTTGAAACCACACTGAATATCCTTAATTCCGTAAACACCACTGATTACAATCAGAATATGCATGCAAAGTCCCAAGAGACTTCGAATTAAAGTTCTATTAACTTTATTTTCGTCATCTGAAAGCGCACGAGATCCAATAACGATCGCCTGCTTATTTGTTTTCATCAATTTCTTGATTTCATTCTCCAAAAGTCTGAAATCAGATATCTTTGTTGCGCCATCAGCGTCTACCATCAAAACTAGCTGTCCATGTGCGTGTAAACATCCAGCTTGGATTGCGGCACCTTTACCCATGTTGTGTGGTTGATCTAAAAGGAAAATATTGTTGTTATTTCGTGCAAAATCGAGAACAACTTGTCTTGTTTTGTCTTTTGAGCCATCATTTACGACAATTATTTCCCACATGAACGAGGAGTCGTTGATGTTCCTGTCTTCGAGGTACTCAATCGTCTCGCTGAGCATTTTTGGTAATCTTTTCTCTTCGTTGTACGCTGGGACAACGAAAGTGACGTAAACTGATGGTTCATCGAATACTGTCTTAAATGGAACCAGTTCATTATGTTTTGGCGAAGGCTGTATGTAATAATTCAATTTATTTGGATTATTTTTCTCCAATTGCGTCAAATCGAACAATGTCGTGTCATCTCCGAACCTTATCAAAAGTGCCATGAAGAAACCGATTATTAGGAAAATTATCAAAACTATTATCGATAATTCTGCTAAATTCTCCATTGTTTGAAAAGTGACTATTTTTGATAATTCATTTACGTGTCATATGAATTTTTACATGGCAGAAATACGATCAATTTGAAAATGAATTATGAAGCTTCAAGGAAATGAAATTGGTCTTAAAAACAAGTTTTTTAATGCAAATTTCACTGGTGCAAGGCATTAATCTGATTTTGTACTATGAATTCCAAATTTCATCTGTGTTTATGTGATTGAACTATTTTCTTCATGAAAATACGTATTAGCTCTTACGTTTTGCTAATTTTACAAAGAACTGGAATAAAAACACAACAATTTCATGATAAAATTATATTTTAGTGGAGTAATACAATGTGCGTGGTCCTTGTCCGCTGGACGTACAAGTCCCTCGACACATTGTGAAGAATGATACAAAAAGCGGATAACACATGCACCTCGCACTATATATAGAGCGAAAGCTACAGATATCAACAAAAATAATATATTATTGTCCTCAAAATTGTTTAGCACGTCACCATATATCATATATACTACCTATATTTTATATCTTATAGCATCTGCAATCTCTTTCAGAAAAATCTAAATCATCATCAATGTTTAAATTTACTGGTCTAATTATAATATCACCATCTAATTGAATTCAATATTTAGAATAGGAAATCCATTATAGCTGAATAAAGTATATTTACTATCTACTATTGCATATGTAATCTCTTTTTCTTTAAAAAGCTTTTCAATACCGGTCATTTATATCATGATAACAATTATTTTAAGCAGCTGGAGCACTTAAATCATAATCATCAATGAGTACAATCGGTGGACCGACAGGCTTGACTTGAATAGATAAGCATGCATGTCTGAGGAAACAAATGATTGGCTTCTCTTTATACTTAGCGGATTCAGTAGAGCCATTCATTGTGAGTGTATATGTAATAGGAGAGTTTAAAAGTTATCCTTGCTGATATGTGTAGTCTGTTTCACACGGGAAGCCGCACAAGAAGTGAGATTACAAAGAAGTGTGCAGGCCGGAGCCTCGACAAAATGTGCCTCATCAATCGCAAAATTGACGACAGGTATGAAATTAATTCCGAAATGCTCATACCGATTGGAAAGCTCATTGATACCCTCTTCGAATGCAACTACTTCAAACCAATCCATACAGGCGAGTTGGTCACATACATTACGACACTGTACACAGAGAAGCTAGAGCCGTTCAAGGAACTGAATTACTCGGTAAAATACTGCACGAAGAGGAAGGGTGCAATCAAGAAGTTCGAACACGAGCACGTATTCTTCGCAGACTTAGAGGCACTGATGGAACCACCAGGACCTCAATGACTTCAGGATGAGAAAGGAGACAAGGGAGATAAAGGTGATAAAGGAGCTAAAGGAGACCAGGGTATTCAAGGCAAAGAGGGTAAAAGTAGCGATTCGATTTTGAACTGGCTTTATGATATCACTGATTCTGTTCTTACAGCTGCTGCGTTTGCAGAAATGCAAGACCAAATCAAACTTTTATGGTAATATTAAGGAGCTACAGGAACAATTGATATAGCAACTAAGACATTAGATATAGGAAGCTAAAAATTGGTTTAAGGTGTTCAAAACGCTTAGGGATGATGAATGGATACTTTTAGAAGATTTAAAATTTGGTGTAACAGGTGAAGTACCTCTCTTGGTATTAGTAAGAGATGTTACAGAAGAAGATCCATCAATTAGCAAAAAAGTCTTTCAGATTTTCCCTATGTGCAATATGTTATTGAAAAACACAAGTGACACTCTGAAGGCGCATAATATAGAATACACAGGAGAGGCAAAATTAGAATTTAGACTATTTACTATTATTGCACAACTAAATGATATAGTGGATAATATTAATACAACTCCAGATTTTTCAAAAAAGATAGAAGAAATCGAGGAAGTTATTAAAAATATAGATATAAGTGGGCAAATTGGTGAAAATATCACGATCAAAGAACTCATTGCGGACAACATATATGTTAGACAGACATTAGGCAGTGATGCTCCCGTAATTGACCCCAAAACTAATTTGTTTGATGTTGTGAATACTACAAATAATAGAAGTATAATGAATAAATCGAGGATTGGAGGCTTAGAACATCAGAGGGAACTGGATTTAGCAGACATTGAAGCTAAGAGGCAAAAGGATTACAGGGAATTATTTAATGGATATGAGCTAGTTAGTAACAACTTGACTCAAGCAAATGAGAGGATTAATACCAAATTAGATATTGCAGACTTTACCCCTGTCGCTTTGGATGTTAATAATTTAAAGCAGCAAATGGAAGCAGTGGCACAAATTGACCCCTTGGCAATAAATGCCAAAATTGATAGCAATACGGCTTTAATAAATAAGGAATTTGAGCGTATGAGTTTAGATATTTCCAATGCAAATACAAGGATTAATGATAAGCTATTTTTTACAGACTTTATTCCTATCGCTACTGATGTACGTCCAGCGGAGAAGGACCACACATATTGTATTACTGCACTTTTTTGTTAAAAGCATGATGTAACGTTGATAGAGTTACACCATTCAATAGGAACAAATTGATCGTCGTCAGCAACGACCAATTGTAGTCATTTGTTTCTTTGTGGAACAAAAAATTGAACGCAACAGTTTTTGCCAAGCAACATCCTTCTGTAGAAGCTAATGAGCAATTTAGAAAAAAAAATCTTTGTCATAACAGCGTCAAAAATTCAATCCGTTATTTCATAAAATGTACGTTTAGAATTTAAGATTTTAGCTTTGAAAAGTTGTTTGTTATTATCTCCATAACGTTTAATGAACACTCTAAAATTTTTGACAAAAACAATGTCAAAAAGCATTCAAAATATTGATTTAATCAAAAACCAATCAAGCTATCTTTCTGTATTCATTTATCTAAATATATTTTCATGGATTTTGGTTCAATTTTATTAAAATTTTGAAATTGCTCAAAATATTTTCACAATTTTATCAAATGGTAGTTTAGGATTTTCATCAGATGGATGAGTATATTAAGAAAATCAAAGAAAATCTTGATAGAAACAAATTAAAAACAACTTTAAAACTTCAACAAGCACAAATGAAAATATAAAAGATCAACAGCTGTTTTATCAATTACATATCAAAATTATCCCAAATTTTTTAGGAATAAAATCTTTTTGCCAAATTAATTTTCGTTGCAAACCTGTTAGAATCAACTAATGAGATCTTTGTATCTTTCAGTCATTGCATTGATACAATCTTAAGGCAAATGCGAAGCCAGATTGAAATTGGAAACAAAAACAAATAAAAATTGAATGAAATCAAAAATTGAAGCAATAAATATTCTAAAATGATCGATTATATTTCATTCCTCAGTTCCGAACGGCAAAAAAACATATCTAAAGTTTGATATTTCAAACGAAATTAAAGATTTAAAACGCTGTATATCAAATTTAGACATAAAAACATTATTAGCTATACCAATAAGATATTAAATTCACTTAATCATAAATCCATTTTGAAAACAAAGTCATAAAAATCGTTTTTAGACGAATAAACGTAGCATTCGATGTTTAATAGTGAAAAGGTTTTATGCGATGTCGACAAAAGGCCAAAAATCCATGTCAAAAAAAGGTCAAACTAAATCATGAAAAAATTAAATATCAGAGCTTTTATAAGCAGAAGATTATATATTTAAATTTAAAATTCTTGTGTAGTTTCATAAAAATTCCAAAATGTAAAAGTCACCTTTATATATTGAAATCAAATAACGGTCATTTTTGTCAAGATTTTCAAATTGAGTATTCCATTGTTATAATCGATTTTAGAGATTTACTTCGATCAAATAAATTATTCAAAAACTTGATTTTTTGATAGCACATTCAAAACTTTTTATCACAAAAACAATATCATTTCTAACTTTAGATATATCCAAATTCATGAAAATAAACGGTGACTTTAATTCTTCTCAAAACTTAAGTTTTTAAATTCAAACTTACAGAAAAAAATTATTAAATAAATGATCTGTGTCAGCAACAAAAACGTTTTTCTATGATTTTTATAAAAAATCCAGAAACTTTAAATTTATCATTCTCTGTATGAATGTAATCTAAATCTTTGAGATTATCAAAAAGTCCGTTTTTAAAATCAAAATCTAGCTAATTTTTAAAATTTACCGAGAAGTTACATATAAAGATCTTAAATATTTGGTTATGAAGCATCAAAATTTTTAGGACAATTTGGCAGTTTTGAAAATTTTGCCATTAATGATAAATGATGTCTCACGCAAGAAGAAAGAGGAGAAAGTGGAAGAAATCAATGAATTCCTCAGAATGCAGATCATTCGCAAGGAGGACCTTAGATTCAACAAACTCGAGTGGATTCCCACTTACCTCTTATACAACGATGATGCTACATTAAATGTTGATACCATTGATAACACGAAGCTCAATACTTCGTACGAAGAAGCTCAGACACCATGCGATGGCCCTTTACCGGTCTTTTGGACTAAGCTTGACTTAATTTTCGGAAATTATGATTAAATATTAGTTGTTTTTACTGTCTATCTTAAATACCCATTATTTACTACCTTTTTGGAGCTTTATGGACCATAATACAGCAAAATTTTATAATTTCATTATATTTCGAATTACCAGATATTTTTATTGATCTATTCTGCTTTACTATGCTTGCAATATATATATGATTAATATCAGAGTTCAATTCGAGAATATATTCTCTCCCCAATAATATTTTGATGTTTTAACCAATTTTTCACTTAGATCTATTAAAAACTCTATATGGATGTCTTAGTGTTTAAATATGAAATGTTGATTCAAAATATTAAATTTGATCAAAAATATATATTTTGGTTTTTGACTCAAATAAATATATCAAGTTTTAATGCTATGTTTGGATGGTTTAAATATGAAATACTATAAGTTGGTTTGAAAAATAATATTATCCAAAAATAATATCAAAAGTGAAAATTAGAAAATAAAAAATAGTTAGATGTATACACCCAGCATTGGAGTTGCATATCATCAAAAAAAAACATACTTTTGCGAAATAAATATATTCAAGATTCAAAATCGATGACAATGGCATATGCTGTCATGAAAATCATAATCTATTGCAAATTTTGACCATGTGCACATGATTAATAGTGCATAAGAACTATTATAATTGATACTTTCATCAAATGCGCCAAAAATTCAATTCTCTTTTTAACTCAAATTAATCGAGGATTTATATTGCTTTTAAGAAGTAATATCTATGTATAGATTCTTGGTGTCTGATTTTGAAAATATATATTTTGAATAAAAACATATTTAATATTACAAACAATATATATATATATATATTAAAGAATCGAGGCAAGTGTCTTTTAGTTAAGTGCTTCGAGCCGCAAATATTTGATAAAATCGCCGAATTTCTAGTAAAATGAAGATGACTTCTTCTCTTGGTGAGGTTAAATGGTTTTATGAATTCAAACAGTTCTTCTACATCTGCTTTTTCATCTGGATTAACTGCCAAACATCTTTCAATAACATGTTTCACGCATTCAGGTATAAGTGTCGACATACTATTGTAATTTTCTTTGAGACGTCTGAAATATTGATCCTTTCACTCTTCTGGCCTTGAAAGTGTCATTGTTGCCAATTGGCAAATTGTCACTCCGAAAGACCAAATATCTGCTTTATAAGGATTGTACGGTTGTTTTGCCAACAGTTCAGGGGCCTCATAAACGAATGAGCCGCAGTAGTTTTTCGTTAACAAACATTCGTTAATTTGTGAAATTCCGAAATCGGCTAACTTGAGGCCTCCGTGCTGGTCGAAAAAGAAATTTGCGGGCTTTATGTCATGGTGCGCAATGATATTCGAATGGCAAATGAAGATTGAAAGAACCATTCGATAAACTATTGAGATTAAGATAGGAGAACGTATCGATCTGTTGTTTTTGATAAAGTGATCGAGGTCTCCATCGCCGCAGCACTCCAAAATCACAACAAAATAATTGTCGTTGCAAAATGTATCGTGAATTTTGATAACATTCGGGTGATCCAGCTTCATAAGGGACTTGATCTCATCGTGGCACGATTTGATCTTTTCTAGCTTAAATTTACTCTCCATCAATTTAGATAACTTTAGCAACGAAGAAATCCTTGTATTTGTGCGACAACACCTTAAAGCCACAGCTAAAGCCTTCGTGGCCTATCAGCTCCATCATTGTATATCCGTGTTCTTCAAATAGTTTCTCAATCATAATTAAAAATAATGGCCGATTTAAATTTCTTTAAATTTCAAAAGCTGTGGAAATAAGGACAAGATATAGAGGTTCAAAATAAAATAGGAATTATTTATATCAAATATTTGAAGTCTTTTAGAATTATTTCTATGAAACTTTAAAATATTTCAATGAACGCTCAGAAAATAATTGCTTTTTAATTTTATTCACCCCATAATTGTTACTCAGCAAAATGTGCTTAATAAACATCACATTAAATTATTTTCGGTTAGAAAAATTATTTTTTCGAAATCCATTAATTTTGCATTTGTAAAGCATAATATTTGAGTTCAGAAATAAACCTTTCAAAAATTTTTCAGTTTCATAATACTATATTCATATTGTAGATTATAGTTTTAATAAAATAAAATTGAGAATTTCGTAAATATAATTTCATATGTTTATTAATATTTTATCAAAATTTTAGTACTAATACAAAATATTCAATAAAACGCACGTATTTCTAATATCACTGTTATATCTGATACTGATTTTATATTTTTCGGGCCACGGAATTTTATTTTTAGATTTTTCCAATGTAAAACATCTCTATGTTATATAGAACGCCCAAATTTCATGTTATTTCTGATTAACTCTTCTGACTAGTTGGATCATGGGTTAAAGTTTTGTATCATTTTAATTTCTTATTGTTCTTCAAAACAAATGATATGATGTGCTACACTATATCAAATATTTTCCAATTATTGGCATTTAGATAATTGTTCTTAATGAAATTTCGAGATTTTATCCAATATCATTCTAAATTTCAATCAATTTGTTATGCTGACATAGGTTAATGCATATGAAAGAATTCCGTAGATAATGGTATTGAATACGGCCTGTCATCCCCTGAAGTCCGTGATGGCTACAAATGTTATACTTTCTGATGAAGATGAAGCTATTTAAACATTATTGATTGTTTGCTGGTGGAGTCTATCCACAAATCAATCTAAACTTGGGAAATTTAAAGATAAAATTTTTCAAAATGAGAACTTTCTAAATGATAATCACGCACACATACGTATTCCCACACGACATGAGCTCCAGCTACATGGTTAAAGAATAGATAACTGAATAATGCAGCAAAAACAAAATATTTTATACTTTTAGATTATTTTTTCATGTCATAAAATTCGTTGTGCAAATAATGTTTTATTAATTACAAAGATATTTCCATTATTTAGTTTTGCTAAATATCTTTTTAAACCAGCAAAAAGTGAAACATAAGTACAATAGCTCCAATTAGAACTTCACAAATGAAAAACTATTGTACTTTGCTTATAAGATATCACGAAAGTTGAAAAATATATAGCCCCAATAGTATATCGGTTAGAACACATCCTTTACACGGATGGAAGGCCAGTTCGATTCTGGCTTGGGGCACTTTTTTCCTTTTTGAAAATATTTTTATTTTTAATATACAGTAACAAAAATATTATCATGATGCTAATTACATAAAAATTAATTAATTTTGTGAAGGGAATTTAACCTTAATTTATAAAATAACATAAATTTATCACTTTTAGTTCAGATTTCTTTGATTGAAATTTAGATTAATTTTCATATATTTATACATTAAAATGCTTGAATATCCATCACACCACTGTACATCCTATAGATATACAGTCAAAATCAAACATTAGAATTCAAATTGATGAATCTAAATTTTTTAATTGTTCTAATGTTGGGCATGGAGGTGCGATGTATATTAGCATTGATAACTCGAATGTTACATTGTCGAGGGTTATTGGATATAAAATATTCATTTCAAAATCAATGCAAGTATCTTTTTATATTATTAAAATATTTTCGACTGATGATAGGAGTTTTATAAATATGTCATTATCAGAAATCCACCAATGTGGAAAATATCAATCAGGTCATTTGCTGCTTTATAATCTAAGAGCAACAGCAAATCATGAGAATACGAACATCTCAAAAACATCAGTAGAACGACAATCAGCATTACCGACATCAATTGCCCTATCTTTATCTTCATTTAAATATATGACTGTGAATTCTTGTGTGAGTGATCCAGATTTCATTGCAAATTGGTTCTATCAATGTGCAGGAATTATTTCTAATATGAATTCTGCAAACAACCCTCAAGCTTCGAATATTTATGGAAGTTTTGGTGTATTTGAAGGTTCTTTAATGATCACCGATTCCATTTTCATGAAATATGAAGGAGCTCCTCAGTTTTGTAATGAAAATGGTGGCTCAATGCAAATAATCTGTTGTATTGTTGAGCAAAATGCGGTCTCTGGAATTGTCCAAAGTTCTTTGATGTCCACAACAAGTTTTTCGATTCACATTGATCATTTCAATATTGATAAAATTGAATGTTATAGAACTAATATAATGAAGAATTGTATTTCGAAAGTCCATCATCATTGACACATATTGGAAACTACGCATTTTTTCAATGTCAAAAGCTTAAGAAAGTTGATTTGTTCAATTTCTCATAATTATTAGTAATTGGAGCATATTCATTCTTCAATTTATCCTCTGCTAAATCTTTAATATTTCCAACTAGTTCAGTGCTTCATATCATTGGAACATGTGCATTTTCTAAAATTATAATTTCATCAATTAATCTCCCGAACTTCCTTAGATATATTAATGATGTTTATGGTGAAGTTGGAGCGTTTTCTCATATTGCTATGCCAGAGTTTCGATTCAATACTGGTTTGTTATTTATTGGAAGTAATACTCTCAAGTATTCATGGATAAATAGAATTTTCATTCCTTCTTCTGTCACACTTCTCAGTTTTGATTCTTTGCAATACATCAACGGATTATATGAATTTTCAACAGACAGAACATCATCAGTATTTTCAATATACAACAATATGACTGAATTACCATCACAACAACAAAGGATATGTTACGATTCATTTGTTTATTCTATGGCAACATCTATTACAGTACCAAATTCTGTCAATTCCATTGAACAGAGAACATTTTGGCATTGTGAACTTTTGAAAAAAAAAATTGTAATTGTAATTCCGAACATTGATTAATATTCTGAAGCAATTTTTGAGGACTGCCCTGTGTTAAATCATTTAGTTCTTTGTTTGAATAATATTCCAAATTTGAATTTAGTGATATATCCAATAAAATATATAACACAACACAGATAATATCAAATAATGCATTTGTTAGCATTGAAAATTTAACGAAAATCAAAATTCCATATTTGGTGACATCAATTGGAAGTAATACATTCAGAGATCTTCACAAACTAATAAGAATCATCATTCACGGAAATCCACAGATCAAAGTTTCTTCATTTTCTGACACACATCCAACATGTGTCATTTGTGATCCATCACTTTTCGATATCCTCGAACAAAACAGAATTTCAGAATCTGCATTCACAAACTGTTTTGAACCAATCACATGTCGCTATAATTCATATTTTGGCCAATTTAAATCCATTGTAATGGTCGGTGCTTTAATTTTGATATAAAATCAATTTTCTATAATGAAAATTTTTCTTAAGATGTTGCAACGAAATTTTAATTTGACATCAATCTAGACACATATTTTATGCATGCAGTAGTATAGTACTATATAAGTTTTAAATATGTGAGTTAATGCTATTCCAAATTATGATCGCAACAAAAAAAGTCGTGCTTTCATTTTGATGTGAAGATAAAGGATTTAATAGATTTTCTCTAATGAATATTTTTTTGGCAGAAATTGATTTGATAATTAAAATACATTTTACTAAATGAATTATAAACAGATAAAACAGAAAAAAGAATTATTCAAAGTCGATATCCTCATTGTTATTATTTTGTCTATTTGACATTGAAGAAGAAGCTCGTGATCTGGAAGTAGATTTTGTTGAGAGAGGAGGAAGTCCTCCAGATCGGCTGAATGTTCGGGCCTTCAAATCATCATAAGAAAGGTCAAATTGCTGAGCAAGTTTCCTGAGTTTTTCTTCTTGAGCGTCGACAGGAACATTCGTGAAAGAAGACATTTGTGCAAGAATTTCTTCTCTTTGCCGTTGAATCTTAATTGCTTCTTTCTGTCTCTTTGCTCTAATCTCTTGCTTAACTTCTTCTGTTTTCTCTAACTTTCGCATTCTTTGAGCAAATTCTCTCTGACGCTTTTCTTTAGCAACAGTTCGAGCTCTTTCTTCTCTTGCAGCATTTGCGGACTTTCTTTCACGTTCAACTCTCTGCATCAAAGCTTTTCTTTCTTTTTCACGACGAGATAATTCTATTGTTTGTCTCTGTCTTATTTCGATTTCATTATATCTTTCTAAAGCCTTTTCTTTTTCAATTCTTTCTTTTTCATGCTTCTCTTCTAACGCTTTGGCTCTTTGAATGTAGCTTTCATGTTCATTTTGTGCTTTGATCTTTAGTTCTTTTTGCTTTTCGTTTTCGAGTGCATTGAGTCTTTCTGAAACAATTGTTTCCTTTTCTTGAACTTTTTTGAGTCTTTCTATCTTTCTTCCTTCGGCTCTCTGAATGTTTTCTGTTGCTCTTTGCTTCTTTTCTGCTTCCTTCTGTTGGAATTCACGTCTTTGTTCTTGTTTCTTGATTTCGTCCATTTTCTTTTGTTCTTCTGTCATTTTTTCTTTTTCTTCAGCTTTCTTTCTTTGTTCTTCGATTTTCTCTTCTTGTGCCATTTTCACTCTTGCAAGTTGAATTTCGAGATACTGCTGACGCTGTTTTCTATATTCTTGCATTTCTTTTTGTTCCGCTTCTAATCTTTGCTTTCTTAATTCTTCACTTTCTTCTCTCTTCTTTTCTTTCTCTTCAGCTTCTTTTTGCTTCTTTTGGTTCAATTCTTCAATCCTTTGTTTTGCTTTTTGAACCTTTTCTTTTCTCGCTTGTTCCTCCATTAGCATCTTTTCGTGCAATGCTTTTTGTGTTTCTTCGCGTCTTTTTTGAAGTTCTTCTTGTCTCTGTTCAGCTTCAATTCTCATTTTTTCTGCAGCTTCGTGTCTTTCTTTTTCCAATCTATCTTGTTCTTCTTGATGTTTTCTTGCCTTTTCTTTCTCTTCTTTCCTCTTCTCTTCAGCCTTTAATTCAAGAAGCTTTCTGTGTTCTTTTTCTTTTTGCTCTCTAATCTTGAATTCTTCAGCATTCTTTTGCTGCTTCAATGATTTTAATATCATTTGTTCAACAGCTTTCTTTGTTCTGTTTTTAACTGCTTCTGTCGCTCTCTCTTCAGCAGCAAGATAATCTGTGTTGACTTCTATATCTCTCGCTTCAACATCTTCTTCAGGTTGTTCCATGAGTTCTTTTCTTTTATCTTTCACGATTTGTATTAAATTGTCACACGTTTTCTTCATCTCAGAACGAACATATTCACGCAGCTCTTTGTCGTGTGTATATGTGTTGAGTGTTTGATCTGATGGATACATTAATTCGTTCGGATTAATTCCTGTTACTCGTAATGCCTCCAAAGTCCATTTCTCACTGAAATTCGGTGGATAGTTGGGGTCGAAATTGCGAATGGAAGTGTTTTTGATTTGTAATTCAGATTGTTTTGGAATCGTAATTATAGTTTTCATCTTTGGATTAACGGGACGTTCCATTTGTGGTAATGTTTTCGCTGTTGCTTTAGAGCTTGAACTCCTTTGGGTCGTAATTTGTTTCTTTTGTGGTGATGTTGTAGATTTTGTTGATTTGACTGATTTAGCATCATTCATTTGTTTCTGACCACCTTTTTGTGTAATCATAACATTGTCTGGACTATTTTTTTCGTCGTCAGAGATTTCTGAGCTTGAATCTGAAGATTTCTTGTTATTTTCCTTGTCTTTTGTATCCGATTCATCAGAACTCGATTTTTTGTTGTTTTGCCTTGGAGAATCTGGTTTATTTTGAGTTTTGCTAATTTCGTTATTTTGAGATTTCTCTTTTTCATCCTCGAATTCATCGTCAGATGACTTTTCTTTTTGCTTTTCGTCGTTGTTTGCAGTTGTTTCTTGTTTTTGCTCAGATTGCGTATTTTCGTGATTATCTTTGTTTTTGTCCTCGAAATCATCGTCACTCGGTTTTTCTGGTGTATTATTTTTGTTTTCTTCCTGCGTTTCTTGTTTTTCTTCAGTTTCTGCGTTATTCTTTTTATTATCTTCATTTTCATCTTCAAAATCATCTTCATCTTGTTTAGGATCGTTTGGATTTTCATTTTGTTTGTCCTTTTCTGATTTATCCTCTTTCTTTTCATGATCATCAAATTCATTTTCGTCATCAAAAGAATTTTCTGGATCTTCGGGTTTCGATTCCTTTTCTTCCTGAGGGGGATCATTCTCTTTTGCGTTTTCTTTGGCTTCATTTGGATTTTCATCGAAATCCTCGTTGAAGTCACTCATAATGTATTTTTGTCAAATTATGATTGACGTTTTATTATGCTTTTTGATGCTTCTAAACACAATTTCTCATTATGCCAAACTTAGTACTAACTGTCTGAATCTTAATGCCACACAATACTTGTCTTGACTCAATAACTACACGAAAAATGGAATGATACATATGGCAAATACCTATTCATATTCAAAATCAGATTAAGGAGATGAAAACTAATAAAAATCATTATCTTGCCATGATGAAGGACAGTTATGTATTGACATTTTAAAGTCCTTAAAATAATTATCTTTTCTTCAAACTAAAATCATAGATAGCCATGCGTAAATCTCTGTCACTCCTCCATAAAAGTTCATATCAGCAAGATATACATATAATGATAAGCATGCAAACAACAAAATAATTGTAGCAATATTGAGAAGTATTGAATAAACATTTAATTCATTAGTCCACATTATAATCAGGAACGAAGCAGCAGAACTAGTGCTGTAAAAGAGATTGCACTGCAGACCAGCATCGAAAGTTCTGGACATGTAAATATAATAACTAAATATATCATAACAGCTTGAATAATTCCGAGAATAATAAACTAATTGCGAAAACATAATTATCTTTATTTGAAAAAAAAAATCCAAATAAGATAACTGGAACAAATGAAAATAGAAGATTGAAACATGACATCAAAAAAACATCGAAAATGAAGCTGGTAATGACAGATTGTTGCTGAAGCAAGAATACATTTGAATCAAAGCTTTCCTGAGCCATTCATTTGTTTCGGGAACACAGCCTTGTAATTTATCCTTGAATACTGTTACTCCAATGCACCTAAGATTTATTTCTATTGTATCCACAAGTTCAGGCAAACAATGGGTGGGGAAATATATAAATAGGTAAAATTATTCCAAAATTTCATGAGTTATCAAACTCAGTTGCTATGTCACTTTTGGCGATGACTAGAAGGATTGTGTTCAATTCAGTCATCATAAAATCTATTTTTTTTTAATTGTATTTCTGTTAATAAATTCAATTTAACTAAATAAATACTATAACAGTAGCATATTCCTAATGTGAATTAACGCAAAAATATGGTTCAATCACAGTTTATTATTATTAAATTTAATATTGAAAATTATACTTTATAGGTTTCTTGCAAAATGATATAGTGTCCATTATCAGCCAACCAGGAAATAAGTTTAAACTGCTTGCAAGCCATGTTTACAATAAACAAAATATCAAAATATCAAATCATAAAATTTTAATGATTTTCTTTTACCTCAGGTATAGCTATGACTTCAGAAGGTAAAATCAGGAAATCATCAATCAGTGATTGGCGATCAAATACCTGAAATATTTGAGAGTCTTTCCATGTCAAAGATAGCTCATTTGTTAAGTCTTCTCGAGATGCGGGAATAACATGCCATGGTTTGTCTCTCAATATCCATCGTTTCTTTCTTTTTTAATTTTTTTCAATTTTTTCTGACTTATTAACTTCTTCGTGCTAAAATCTATATTCTTTTTACGTTATTATTATAAAACTGAATTATAATTAAAAAATATTCTTTCTTATGGGGTAAAAAACGCTCTGTTTTCAGGGGCTAACTGTAAGTTTTATTCGATTTTTCTAGGCCACAATATGTCTCTTTATTTAAGTGACATATAATATAAAAAAATACTATGTATGCCTTCATGTTTATATGGATTATGATTGAATTAAAATACATCGCAAATCATAGGCGATGAAGTTGGCAAAATTAAAAATATAATTGACTGATGATTTTTTGCAATGTTTTGGCGTGCAAAATAGTCTATTAACAAAAAGAATTGAGAAAAAAAAATTAAAAAAGAAAGAAACGATGGATATTGAGAGACAAACCATGGCATATTATTCCCGCATCTCGAGAAGACTTAACAAATGAGCTATCTTTGACATGGAAAGACTCTCAAATATTTCAGGTATTTGATAACCAATCACTGATTGATGATTTCCTGATTTTACCTTCTGAAGTCATATCTATACCTGAGGTAAAAGAAAATCATTAAAATTTTATGATTTGATATTTTGATAATTTTGATTTTTTGAGATTGCGTCGTTACTAATTATAATTATTACGAACATACTCTAAAATGATATTGCCTCATATTTTATAAGATTGCATTATAGAAAAAGAAAAAGCTGAACATCAATGGCGGCAATAAACAATTGAGACACATTTCATTCTCAAATCCGGAGAAATTTTTTGCTATGTAATCATTTTTCCCCGCCAATATTTTCATACTTTAAATCTTCATTTTGATAAGCACATTATATTATCTATACAATGTTGTGTACTAAATTTTAATGAATATGTTAATTTTTCTCAATCAATCTTTGATAAGTCCACTTAATTTCTTTTTATTGTTATCTGTATTATATTTCCTATTACATGATATAGGAATTTTTTTGTTCCAACTTTCACTTTACAAACGTATTCAATTTCAACATTGCTAGCTCTATCATTATGATTTGTGATATCAATCCTATATTCCAATTTTCAGCCCAGAAACAATTGAGGCTATCCTCGAAAAACCTGATTATCCTTGTAAACCGACCGACGGTATAAAAACAAACGATAGACAATTCTTAAAAATCAAATCATTCCAAAAATAGGATTTCCATGATCTACATCACATAAAGGAGCTATATTTATCATAATTCAGCTTTTGCTACAGTTTTACACCAACCACATCATTTTCCTTTGTAGTTTTATTGCAATCAATGAAATCAATTAAATTCCCAATAAACACATCACAATTAATAGAATTTTTTGAAAATGACATTGAAATTAAATCAAAAGAAAATTAAAAACATTGGATTCAAGCATAATATCACCATCCCCATATCATGAATGAAGAAATCGGAATGCTAACAGTCAAATATTTGGTAAAAAGCAAAACTCAGAAAATAACAATCATAAAATCAATTCAAAGATCCCAAATTTATGTATTTTTCAGCAAAGAACAAATCACATTGAAAAGGCATTGAAAGCAAAAAAATTCAAATTGAATCGAGGAAAAAATATAGCGCAATAATGAACATTAAAAATTTAAAATAATTATTGAAGATTTTCCGATTTCAATTGAAATTTTAAATCATTTAAATTATTTTTTGCCTCTTTTCCTTTATTAGCTGCATTTCCTTCCAAGTTAAAGGTGCTACATTGCTCATTTCCCAGGCAGGAAACATCACAAGAGCTTTAGTTATGGCTGACTGCGACTTATTGGCCATTGATACAATTATAATTCAAGCAGGAATCTGAACAAACTCATTCAATGGATGCGCATCACTGACATCGTTCGCTGTCCCGAGCACATGCACATCGATCGGAAACAGCGCATTCGTTGGATGCACTTCTCTCTCTTCTGTAACATTCATTGAAACACCATCAATAACAACATTCGGATCAAATTCGTTCCAAGGATGCAATTCGATATATTCGTTTACTGTTCCTTCTTTTGTGACATCTATCGGTGCAAATTGTTTCTAAAACGGCACTGCGTTCTCAGCTCTTACTTTCTCTCCATCTTCGAGATTGACGACAATCGGAACGAACTGCTTCATCGGATGCACTTCGCTGACGACATTCACAACACTTGACTCGATGACGACGATCAGTGCATCGTTCTTGGGATCAATCGTTTATGATGCATTTGGAAAGAAGAATTCAGATACATTTTTTTTTTCTGAATTCGATAACAAATGTTGGAGAGAGCAGCTTCAAGAGCAAAGGAATCAACACAGTCCTCTACTGCTGGAAGAATGATATGACATCATTCTCGAATGTATTCAACACGAACACAGTTGTAAAAGTGACACAAACATACGAATACAGCACATTCTGTGGTCTTGGTGTCTATCGCGTTCGCGGCTTCATATGCGACTCATTCTTTGTCACAGGTCTTGGTAACGCAGCGAATCACCGTGCGTTTTTGACAAAGACACTCGGAAACACACTCTTCATCTATTCATTCATTTCTATGTAAATATTTTTGTTTATTTTTTCGGCAAATTCCATTTTTTCATTCTCAGTCAAATGATATAAATATATCAACAAAAAGTAAAAAGCTGCAAATATTGATATAACTTTCAATCTTTGGTGTATACTGATGTCGATAGCATTGTTCTGAAGGAAGCAAACTCATAAAAATCATGTCTGAACTTTTCTTATTTCTTGTTTCATCATCTAAAATAACATTACTAACTTGTTGATTGTCCAAAAAGCTTTTGTAGACATTAATACCAATATCTCTTGCTAAAATCGAATTTGTGCCTAATGAATTTAATGCAAAATATAAATTAGTTATAGATAATTGTTGTACTCTATCAATCTGAATGTGATCGCGTTTAGATGAAGAATTGACATAGTTGATAAATGATGGATAAATTTGTGTCGATAAATAAAAATTAAAGTTGATATATTCGGCTTCATTTTGGATCAAATTCAAAAAAGAAACAAAGGCTGGATCACCTCTAATCATCATAGCTGATTCTTGGACTCCTTTGTTCGATGTAGAGTTTATTTTGCTGATATTAAATGAGGAGTTCGAGTTCGTGAAAGATGAAACATGTCCTGAATTTTGAGAGATCGAGGACATCGTAAATGTACTAAATTCGGTTGCTATACCATATATAAAGTATCCATATCGAAATTCATTAGCTATAATTGAATTTTGGAAGCCACAAATTTTATCAAAATTATAATTTTTCAAATTTGTGTATATCGCTCCTCCAGAATTGGCTTTGCAGCGGCCAAATGAGGACGTATTAATATTTAATATAGATTCTGTACTGGAAATGCTTATTGTGCCTCCATTTATATGAATTTGTCCTAAATCATAGAAAACGCACCGTGAAATGTTATAAGATAAAGCATTGTCAATTCTTGTTTTGCAATTTTTATTGTTTAATGTTGCGATTTATCTTTTTAAGATTCAACATTTGAAAAAAACATTTTATAAAATGTCAAATTTTACCGTAAATAATAAACAAAAATATTTACATAGAAATGAATGAATAGATGAAGAGTGTGTTTCCGAGTGTCTTTGTCAAAAACGCACGGTGATTCGCTGCGTTACCAAGACCTGTGATAAAGAATGAGTCGCATATGAAGCCGCGAACGTGATAGACACCAAGACCACAGAATGTGCTGTATTCGTATGTTTGTGTCACTTTTACAACTGTGTTCGTGTTGAATACATTCGAGAATGATGTCATATCATTCTTCCAGCAGTAGAGGACTGTGTTGATTCCTTTGCTCTTGAAGCTGCTCTCTCCAACATTTGTTATCGAATTCTGGAAAAAATGTATCTGAATTCTTCTTTCCAAATGCATCATAAACGATTAATTCTAAGAACGCGAAATGTCCGACATCCTGAATCTTCGAAGGAATGAACACAGTGCTCACGTTGTAAAACGCGTAATCTCTGATTGTCGTTATTGAATCGTGTTTCTCGAATATGAGACTGACGCAGTTCTTGAATGCTGATGTTTATATTGTTGTCAATGTCGATGGAATAATGATATTCGACAGTTTCGAGCAGTTCTCGAACATCATCGAAGGAATCGTTGTTATCGAAGATGCGAAGTTGAATGTCGCCGATGTCAGTGATTCACAGTTCGCGAATGAAGATGTTCCGACTGATGTCGTCGAAGATGAAGAGAAAGATGTCATCGACTTTCAGTCCTTGAATGAACTAATTCCGATCGAAACATTGTGATCGACACTGAACGATGTCAGTTTCGCACATCCGATGAATGCACTGTTTCCAACAGAATTGAGAGAGGACGAAGTAGATAAAGTGAATGTGACTATGTTCAAACAATTATCAAACGCGTTGATTCCGATCGATAGTGTGAACGAAGTCAACGATGAACATACACTGAACGAAGAAACTCCGATTGACTATATTCAGTATATCGTTGCAGTCCTCAGCGCTGTGCATCCGCTGAACGCGTTGTCGCCGATTGTGATCAACTGTGACGATGTCGTTAATGATATCGATGTTATCTGTTTGTTCATGAACGCAGATGCCTCTATCGCAGATATTGTTGTTCCAGAACCAATACTGAATGCAGTCAATTGTATTCCACTGAATGCATTTGTTTGAATTGTTACACCAATCATCGCGTTTGAAGCTTCAAACAATCTCTGAAACAAGAAGGACCAAAAATTGATATATTCATTCCGGCTTCAAATATCAAATCAATAAACCATTTTGCACCAAAAAATTCATTTGTGTCCAAAATTGTCAATGACCTCGGTAGAGTTAAGTCAGAATATATACAAAAGAAAATGCATGATACTGAATTTCGTTGATTACTGATACTGATGCAAAAACTAATTCATTCATATATATGATATTATAGAAAGCGTTGTATTCGATTAATTTGACATACTTTGGAATAATGACGGATTTCAATCTTGTGTTTTGGAAAGTTAAATATCTTATTGTAGTTATTGGACAATTTGGGTTTAATGTTGAATTTGTTAATGATGAAACACCACTAAAAGCTTCTTGATCCATTGATCTCAACTTTGAAGAGAAATTAAAATAAGAGATTCTTGTGCCACAGAATGCATAGGCGCCTATAACTTCCAACAAATCTCCCTCGAAATTTATTGTTGCCAATTTTGAACAACTGTTAAAACCATATGAATAAATGTGTTTAACCGTCGCTGGAAGTGTTATTGTTGTAAATTGATTGCAGTAATAGAAAGCAAAATCTCGAACTGTTATAAGTTTTTTATTGATATTAATTAAACTTAATTTCTGGCAGAAAGCGAAACAGATGTTGCCTATTTCTGTTACTTTCTCTAATATTACTGCTGTTTTAATACCACCAACTGCAGCGATTGCCTTTTTTTGCTTTGTCATACAAAATTCCACTATCTGCATAGAAAAAACGATTATTTGGATCGACACTTGAAGTTATCAAGTTTTCGCATGATTGCAATATTTTTGGCTGATAGAAGTCATTGGAGCGCTGATAATCAATATTGTACCTTTAACTTGGAAAGAAACTGCTAAGATAAAGCAAAAAAAGCAAACATTTTTATATTTGAAAATAATTTCAATCAATTTTTGATTTTTCGATTTTTGTATTTGATATTTGAATTTAAAGCATAACTCGAAAAAAAATTCAATGTGAATTTAAATCATTGAAAATATTGAATATGAAGCTGCAGCAATACATCTTTTTATAGGATTTTTCTTAGTTATGATTTTCAACATCAAAATTGATTAATCGGATTGGAAAAACAATTTCATGAAAAATTGGTTTACATGACATCGATATAATATAATAAATGATAGTTTAAACATGTTTTGAAGAGAACTTCATTTGCTCTAAGAATGACGATAAAACATCCTTAATTATGTAAATTCACAATCAGTGTTTAAAATTGATAGAATGGGGAATAAAACAGAGAAAGAAAAGTTTCGATCGATGACTTTTGTTTCGGTGGATGATTCTGAAAAAAAATGTCGAAATGAAAAATAATCTTCTCGAGATAATGATGGATGACACTGTTATATTTTATGGAGATTATGGAAATCCTATTTTTGGTAAATTCCTATGATTCTTTTGATGGAATTGATATCAAATTAACGGGATTTTTGTCTTTGGATGATAAACATACATATAACTTCGAAGATTTTATCGAAATTCATTAAATATATTGAAAAATGTTGTTATTTTTAAAATTTATTGAATCAAATGTCTTTGGAAATCCGAAGAAATTTCTTATTGAAGTATTATATAAACATATTTTTCGGTAATTTCATTGATGTTACAACCTTGAACATATGAGCAATTTAAAAATATGAAAAATTATTATGGAAAACAAATAATATTTTTCTAAATAATAATTAAAATTTTGAATAGTAGTTAAAATGTATTCTAGTGCATTATTTAGATTTCGCCGAACATTTAAAATCAATGATATAATACATAAATTTTATAAATTCACTTAACTTTATAAAATTTGATTTTCATAAGATTATTGCAAGATTGAAGATTTATGCTTAAATCATGTCGTTCTTCATATTAATCGCCTAAAAGCAATTTTTCATTTCAAATTTATGTAATTAAATTGTTTTTATCCATCATTAATGCTGTGGACATCAACTAGTACTTAATTTTAATATAAGAATCATGTGGCGTATAATAATCCGTCAAACGAAAAGTGATGTTTTAAAATTAGAGGGGTTGGGGCTCAATCATAAAAAGTGATAAATATGATTTTGCCTTTTTCCTACAAGAGCGAAGTCAAGAGAGACTGCAACTGTCTCAAAGACAGCAAGAGAATGGGTCCCAACGGTGTCTTTGAGACAGTCGCAGCTAGTTTTTGCTACTCCAAGACGAAATCGGAATTTCAATAATTTATCCAATTTCGTCCTGGACGAGTTTGTAGGCATTCTTTGCACCTATCCAGACCTGATGTTAGCATTTCAGGTGTGTTCTGGTGCAAAGAATGCTTACAAACTTTATTTTTTTAAAGTAATTGCAAAAAATTAATATCCTATTAAAATCGCATAAATGATGACCTTGGTTAATGAAAATGACATATATTTGGTTATAATTCATTTTTATTCAATATTTTTTTATTTCAAATATCACTTTCAAAATCTCTTTGTAAAAAAATTAATATGATAAATATAACCGAAAACACGCATGCTTTAAATACACATCATCTCCCCACTTCACAGACAACTTTTGAAAATTGATACAAATATTCAAACTTTGCTCCAGAACACACCTGAAATGCTAACATCAGGTCTGGATAGGTGCAAAGAATGCCTACAAACTCGTCCAGGACGAAATTGGATAAATTATTGAAATTTCGATTTCGTCCCGGAGTAGCAAAAACTAGCTGCAACTGTCTCAAAGACACCATGGGGACCCATTCTCTTGCTGTCTTTGAGACAGTCGCAATTATTTTTTTCATGAAGTCACTTTTGGAGTTACACCCTTTTTATTATCTGTCAGATTCATCTGTTAAATTTGACATGTAAAATGTCACTTTTCATTTGACGGAATATTATACGCAACATTTAATATAAGAATCATATAGATTTAAGTTAAAATGAATAAATATAATTTTCTAATTTTTTTATCAGATGAACATTTGCAGTTTAAAATATTTTAATGCAGTTCATTTCTATTCGTTTCTCATTGTTAAATGACTCCAAATATGTCAACATATTACAATTCAGGTTGTATACACATATGGAATCCAAATATAAATGTTTTTATGCTTAAACTACATTTTTAAAAAATGTACTCCTCTCAATTTTTTAAGGTGGCCCTCAATATTGAGAGAAACACGCCCGTAGAGTATCTAGATTAAAAAAGTTGTTTATTGTACCCAAAAACTAAAATAATGATATAAAGAGCGATTTAATTTTACTCGACAATCGATTTCATTTCATGATATATGCATCTGCTCTTCGAGGTTAATCTATTTTCACAGTTTTTAAGGCCGATTTTAAAATGAACTTTTCTCACAAGACGAAAGAAAAACGTGACAATTTTTAAAACATTTCATGGATACGCCAACAGAAGACGAAATGAAAGAAGTTGTTGAGGCGTATCCGAAATACATCATATCAGTTGACGACTACGTGAAAATTAAGACAATAGGAAAAGGAGGATACGCAGAAGTTTGGTTAGTTTCTTACAAAGGGACAGAGAAGCAAATGGCGCTGAAACAACTGTTCTCCGATATTACTCCAAAACAAGTACATCACTTCGCACGCGAAATTTCGTGTATGGCAAAAGCAGATCATCCATATTTCGTTAAATTTTTAGGTTTTTCGCCTTACAGGCCAATGTCACTGCTAACTGAGTATATGCCGAACGGATCTTTGTACAGATTCATTAGACAAGATCCAAAAGGCAAAATATTAAATGGAACTCGACGAACAATCATCGCAATGGGAATTGCTTCAGCAATGACAACTCTTCACTCGTTATCTATCATCCACAGAGACTTAAAATCTATGAACATACTTCTCGATGCAGAGTTTTATCCGAGAATTGCAGATTTCGGTATTGCAAGATTTAACGGAAAAGACGAAAAACTGACAATGCGATTGGGAACTCCACATTGGATGGCACCCGAAGCGCTGTATGGCGAAGGATACGGTTTTCCTGTTGACGTTTATTCGTTTGCAATGGTATTGTACGAATTATTGACATTTAAGCTGCCATGGGCAGGAATAGACGCTCTGGCTGTAACAAGAGCCGTCGTTATCGAGAAAAAAAGGCCAATTTTACCACAATGTCCCGCGCCTTTAAAGAATTTGATAAATAGGTGCTGGGACCAAGATCCGAACGCCAGACCCACGTTCGCAGAAATTTACAGGCTTTTCGCAACAGGAAAAGTTTATTTCGAATCAACAAACAAATCAGAAGTTTTAGCTTTACACGAAACTTTGGTTTCAATGGGAATTGAACAACCGTTCTCAAACGGGCCAAAATTTAACAAGAAATTAAAATTTTCGACAAGTTCACCAATAAAACATCACGGAAAGTTCAAAGATGGAATGGACGATGTATCATCGGATGATTCAAAAGAATATCAAGTCGAATGCGTAAAAGAAGAATTTTTATCTGATAATAAATTAGAAAAACACAGAATTCCATCATTTAGCGAAAGCGATACGATGCATGAACAGCCAAAGAAACGAAGCTCAAGTAAGCATTCAGAGAAATCTGAAGAAGAATCGAATAACGATTCTTCTGATTTAGCAGATTTCAAGAATATGAGATTTAGAAGACAAGCAAGTGCTGCCTATAAACTTAGTGTCAATGACGAAACATATGAATTACCAATAGAAATATTATCAAATGTTGCAAATCCTGATTTTCGCGAAGCATTTAAAGAAGCAGTTGCTAACATCGCTCCCTCTAACGTCAGAAAGTTCTTTTCAACAATTGCTCCTCATTTCAGCAAGTCTACAATTGATTCAGATTTCGAGTTCATTTTAGCATCATTACAATCAGCTTTCAACTCTCCTGACGCTATCGACGCTTTCCACAGAAAGAATCTTCAAAACAAACTTCCTATTGACCGTCCATCGTTGCTTCAAACAGTTTTTGATTTCTTGTATGTTTTGTTCTCTAAGAATCCTTCAATCTTCCAGAATGACTGGGAATACAACATGGAGTATTTAATAGGACATGACGCAAACTCTGCTTTGGTTCTGTTGCAATTCTGCGCAAAGAAATATTCGACATTTTCGAATCCTTGGAGTTTATTGGACACTTTATTTAACTGCTCTGATTCATTTTTCGCCTGCAGATCAATTGCAGAATATATTTCAACAATATTCTATTTGTGCCAAAGCCACAAAGATTATGCGGATGAACGTTTACAGACAGCTCTCGACGTATTCATGCAATGCTTGCAATCAAATGATCCGCGCGCTTTGACTGTTTGTTACAATGCTTTGAGTTTCTACAAACCGGACATATCACTGTTTGATATTAATTCTCTTGCACTCCATCTTCAAGATGAACAATTGGCGCCTCACATTCTACCAATTCTTTTACAAGCAAACTCTCTTCCTGCACATCCAGATTTAGCGGAATCTTTGCTGATCAGTTCTCAATCAAACGAGACCGCTTGTCTTGTTATTGTTAAAGCCTGCACTGACAAAGCATTCGCAGGACTTCTCGCCGAGAACACGTGGTGGGTTTCCGAGAAATTACCAACAATCTTAGACACGCTGAGAGTTTTCATTTCTGTTATGTCACACAAAGAATTCAGTGAAGCTTTAGCAGCTTCTTATGGAACATATAAGATGTTCAAAGATCTTTGCGGCGAAGGAGATCCAAAGGTTATGCCTTTCATCTCAAGTATCGTTCGAAGATTTCCTCGTCGCAAAGGAGTCGTCAAGCGAATGTCTAAGATGGATGCTCTCAAGACAATCATCGAAACAGTCATTGATATGGATGATGAATCAGCCACACACACAATGCTGTTAATGATCAAGTTCTTATCGGAAATTGGTGAATGCTCAGAATACGCGCTTCTTCCTCCATTATTACGAAACCAGCTGAAACTCAATGGAAAGTCAGCATTAATCTCTCTATATTTGATATCGAGATTAGCTGCTTATAAGTCGTGTGCAGAGAAATTGGACGATCCCAAATTGCAGAAGTATTTCCGTAAGCTTCTGAAAGACGAAGACTATCAAGTGTATGCTCAAGAATACTTCAACAATATCGAAAAATTATCTAAGTAATTGTTTTTTTTTTTTGTTTATAAATGTTGTGTATTTATTTAATTTTATCATGGAATATTCATTATTGCATTTGCGATGAAGTAATGGATGACTCGCAATTTGTTTGATGTTTTATCTTTTATATTACTTTCGCATTCAATATCTTGAGCATAACATGGATGAATGTTTATTATAATTTTCAGGTCATCTTTATTTGAAAGAAGGTTGTTTGTTATAATTGAACCAGATCCTGATGTCGAAAATTGTGAAATATATGTGTCATTAATTATCAAATTTTCATAGCTGTAATATGAGTAAAACATTTTTGGTGCTATATTTTGGTCAAAAATACAATGCTTGATGATATTGCTTTTGCCATGTGAATTTAGCAATATCATTTTACAATTATTCCCAATTATATTGTTATAAATGTAACAATAAATTAAGTTTTCATTATTGCTACTTAAACAAATTAATTCAGCTCGTTCGAAAATATAATTAGTTTGTACATTTTCTATATAATTGCAGAATGTGATATTAGAATTAAAACCATCAAGCATTGTATAAAAAACTAAACTACTGCCTTTATTTTTGGTCAGATTTGCATTACTATTTTTTTGCATCACCCCAACAAAGACAATAAATATATTTACTTGCATAGTTCCCGCAATCTGATATCACAAAATCATCAGCATAATTCGGTGATGAAATATTTGGATTCTTTGAACTTGTTTGATAAAAAGCAGAATATATTGGTGAATTGCATTTTCTATAGCAATTATGCTGTTGGATATTGTATCCATTAGCATTTTGAGAGTAAAGACATGCTGACCTTGATGAGTTAGTAGTGCTACATTGATCGAATAAACAGTTATCAACTGTTAATTTCATATGTTTAGTAAACTTTAGATTGAAAATATCGCCTTGATTGAAATACAAAGCGCCATCAATAGTTATTAATGCAAATGAGCAAAATGATATATGATAATTCTCATTTGATGGACTTAAAGATAACTTTGATGAATTTTGATATTTGTAATTCCATGGAGTACTCTGTTCAATGTATTCAGAAGATAGTTTCAAATTTTCAATTCCTATAAATCTCAATAGGATTTTGAATAATAAAAATTTTCAATAGGTATAAAATGTCAATTTTTTATTCAAACATCAAAACTTGAAATTTGCTAATATCCTTTTAGATATAACATCAACCGTATCACGAACTATGTTTCAACATTTGTCATTCTGGCATTTTACATTTCAAGGTTATTTAGTTTTTAAAAAACTATTTTACTGTGCTTTTAGTATATATATCATACGTGTCATATATAATTATAGATTACTGTGAAGTTTTCACATTTTAGGCCGAAATTTAAAATCCCATATCGAATCTCAAATCTCATATCTTATAGATGTAAAGCATTTGAACTCATGCGTATAACTTACAAACCAATAGCTTGCATATCCTATATATAATTATACAAATATTTGATTATTTATAATATATATCCAAGTTTTGTTGAGTGGATATCATTAGAATACACGTTTAAAGTAAAACATATTATGGATTCAATCAATGACAAAGTTCATGAAAAACTTGAAGAGCAACATTTACCCGATACAGTAGAGAACGCAAAACCAATATTTGATAACTAAGTACGAAAGATTACAGAACCACAAAAAGCTTACGAACAAAATAATTGTTGGGGTTATCGTGATAGTGTTTACGAATTAGATCAATGGGAAATTGATGATTTACGTAGAGATAAACGAGAATATGATTTAGCAGTAATAGAATTTCAAAAAGCTTCTGATAACTTATCGGCAGTAGGAAAGAAAATAGAAACTTGGGGTAAATTTATAGAAAAGTATTGTGATTAAATACAAATTTATTTTTCGGTGTTTATGATTATGGCACTTCGGTCTGGCGCAAAGCGCCTCCAGACATTTAGCCTAAATTTATGTTTCCACTTGTTTTAAATCAACGTTGTCATATATTTTGTTCATTAAAACTCAAAAATAATTTTTGAATTTTATGAGTCTTAAATTCCCTTCGCTATCTTTCCGTAGTTAGTTAGTCAATACAAAAAAATAATTTTAAAGTAAATACTTATAATATTCTTTTATGACTTCTTCTGGAGTTGTTAAATCTAATTCGAAATGAATTCCTAAATATATTGCTTTCGTACAATTATCAGAAATTATATAATTTTTCCCATTGTAACGACAACATAAATCTAATTCGTTTTGATCATCATACATTAATAACCAAATATTACCGTTAGCTTCCCATAATTCACTTTGAATATTATATTTATATAATTCTTTGATTAACTTCTCCATAATTTTATAAAGATTAAAAAATAATTTCTTTTATTTCCTTTCCTTATTCCTCATTCTTTATTCCTTAACATCCGAATTCAATTTTTGAACACCCTGACTCGATACCTCCGGTCAAAGTTTGGGTAAACCCAGTTAGTAATTAGATGTTCGCATCCCTCGAGTCTTCGCCTCGAGCTCTGCGAACATCTTTTTATATAAATACTGAACTCACAAATTACAAAACGAGTAATTTATTAATATTAATATTTACGACAGAATTAGTTTTACAAGTTAGGTCCCCCAATATAGAAAATAAATTTTTGAATTTCTTACAAATTAACGTTAATTTTATTTTGGAATTCCTGACTTTATAAAATTTATTCAGTTTTGAAAATAATTTATGACAAACTAACTAACTAACTAACTAAAAAAAGAAAGCGAAGGGCTACGCCCCAGCCCTAAAGGGCAAGAAAATGGGGGTGGGGAAATTTTGAAAAATAATTTTAGTGGTTATGAGAGAAATTTATTCGGATTTAATAAACCCTAGTTAGTAATTATATGTTCGCATCCGTCACGACTGCGCCGTGACTTCTGCGAACATATATTTAAATATATTTACGACAGAGTTAGTTTTACAAGTTAGGGTCCCCCCTATATAGAAAATAAATTTTTGAATTACTTACAAAACTAACGTTAATTTTATTTTGGAATTCCTGACTTTATAAAATGTATTTAGAAAAAAATAATTTATGACAAACTAACTAACTAACTAAAAAAAGAAAGCGAAAGGAAAATGGGGTAAGGAAATTTTGAAAAATAATTTTAGTGAAAATGTATTTAGAAAAAAATAATTTATGACAAACTAACTAACTAACTAACTAAAAAAAGATAGCGAAAGGAAAATGGGGTAAGGAAATTTTGAAAAATAATTTTAGTGAAAATGTATTTAGAAAAAAATAATTTATGACAAACTAACTAACTAACTAACTAAAAAAAGAAAGCGAAAGGAAAATGGGGTAAGGAAATTTTGAAAAATAATTTTAGTGGTTATTCTGATTTCTTCTCTTCCTGCTTCTTCTTTTCCTCTGCTTCTCTCATACGCTTACTTATCCATCTCGGATTCTTCTGTCTTCCTGCAGCAAGTGCTGCTAATTGTTTTTCTGTACACTTACGTTTAGGTTTAACTGGTTTTTCCTCCGTTACTCCTTCAACATCTTTTTCATTCTACACACACACACACTGTGCTCTCTGGCCAACTAAAGTTGGCCGCCGTGCACTGTTTCGCCTGTGTTTTGTGTTTTTTGGGGCTTCAATTTTAAGAAATTTGTGTTTTTGAAGGCTTGTTTGAGCAATTGTGGTTTAAAATAAAATTTAAAAATTGAAAATGGCAAAAATAGAATTTAAAAATTTGAATTTTGAATTTTAAAAATTTTGATTTGTTTTTGTGTTTTGCATTATTTCGAACGTTTGATTTGTTTAGAGCTGTGTTTAGCTGTGTTTAGCCTGTGTTAGGGGTTCAAACTGATGGCCGTGGACACGTTTTTAGACATAGTTAGTAATTAGATGTTCGCATAATCCACGACTGCGCCGTGGCTTCTGCGAACATCTTTTTATAAAAATACTGAAATCACAAATTACAAAACGAGTAATTTATTAATACTAATATTTACGACAGAATTAATTTTACAAGTTAGGTTCCCCCCATATAGAAAATAAAATTTTGAAATTGCTTACAAAATTAACGTTAATTTTTATTTTGGAATTCCTGACTTTATAAAATGTATTCAGTTTTAAAAATAATTTATGACTAACTAACTAACTAACTAAAAAAAGATAGCGAAAGGCTTCGGCACTTTGTGCCTCAGGGCTGAAAGCCCGTTCGCCCACGCCCTAAAGGGCAAGGATTTGTGGGGTAAGAAATTTTGAAAAATAATTTTAGTGAAAACGAGAGAAATTTATTATGATTTCTTTTCTTCCTCTTCTTTCTTCTTTTCCTCCTCTTTCTTTTTGTCTTCCTCTTCCTTCATTCTTTTTGCGATCCATCTCGGATTCTTCTGTCTTCCTGCAGCAAGTGCTGCTAATTGTTTTTCTGTACACTTACGTTTAGGCTTTACTGGTTTTTCCTCCGTTACTCCTTCAACATCTTTTTCATTCTTTTTCGTCTTTCTTGCTTTGTGTTCGTGATCTTCGGTCTTGGAGCTAAGTTCCTTTAATATTTCTTCCTTTAATGTCGCTTTCAAAGTTTCGAAGTCTGTCATGTTTTATATTGGATAAAAATTTAAAATATTATTTTTTAATACTAA